>PVJS01029960.1:0-24415 GCA_004027185.1 Glis glis
TTTTTATACTTTATTTTGAAACCGGGTCTGACGAAGTTGTGGAGGGCCTCACTAGGTAGAGAGAGAGAGAGACGGAGAAAGAGAGAGAGAGAGAGAGAGAGAGAGAGAGAGCTGAGGCTGGCCGCGAACCGGGATCCTCCGGTCTCCGCCTCCCAGAGTACTGGGATTACAAGCTTGTGCCACCATGCCTGGCTCCAGCCCTTTTTTATTTTTATTTTTTTATTTTGAAACAGGGTCTCCCTAAGTTGCACAGGTTGACCTCAAACTTGTGATCCTCCTGTTTCAGCCTCCCAAATACTGGGGTTATAGCAGCACCAAGCTTCTCTGCACTTTTCTGTCTTTGTTTCTCTCTCTCTCTCTCTCTCTTTCTCTCTCTCTCTCTCTCTCTCTGGTGGAGGATTGAACCCAGGGGCATTCTACCTCTGAGCTCCACCCCCAGACCGATTTTAGTTTTTATTTGGAAACAGGGTCTCTCTAAGTTGCTGAGAGCCTTGCTAAATTGCTGAGGCTGGCTTTGAACCTGTGATCTTCCTGTCTCAACCTCCCAAGTACCGGGATTACAGATACACCACCATGCCCAGCTACTCTTGCTATCTCTTACCCGCCTTCTGCCTCTCTCCCCCTCTTTCCTGGCCGCCAGCCCTTTTGACTTCAGCTGCCTAAGGGGCTCCCCAGCCTTCTCCTGTCCATACCCCCCTATAAGCCCCTGAGTGAGGGCGACTGGGCCCCAGGCGATGGAGCCAGCAGGTGCTCCTGAACAAGAGCCCAGGGCAAGTCTGGGCAGGAAGGACCCACGCCCAGCAGACGCTTAACCTTAGCAAACACACAGCAACCCCACAAAGAAGAGATGTTGCTACTTGGGAGGCCGAGACAGGAGGATCACAGGTTCAAGACCAGCCTCAGCAACTTAATGAGACTCTCAGCAACCTAGCAAGACCCTATTTCAAAATAAAAAATTAAAAGGGCTGGGGGCGTAACTCAGAGGTAGATGACCCCTGGGTTCAATCCCAGTACTCCCCCCAAAAGAAGAAGAGATGTTGCCACGAAGCCATTTTGCAGTTGGGGAGCAGCGTCTCGGGGACTGCCTGGAGTGGCTCAGGAGAGCCCGGCAGCCGGGGCTTCACATGCAGCCCGCCTCTGATGGAGGGAGGCCCGGCGGCTTTGACCCTCAGCTCCCTCCTGTCTCTTGCATCAACGATGGAGCCTAAGGGCTTGCTCCTGTGGTCGGTCGTGGGCAAAGGCCGCCAGGCGCTGGGACCGGAAGCGGTGGCCCTGGGCTGCCTGGCGCTGGGGTGAGACTCCCTGGGCTGCCCTGGCCCAGTCTCACGGGGCCAAAGACACCGGGTCCCCATTCCCGCCTGAGGACGGGGTTTGGCATCTTGGAGCAGGTGTCACCTCCAACCGCGGGCTCCACAGGCTCCCGGGAGGGGCTGAGCCGCCGGACTCCAGTAGATGGGTGGATTAGGTGGTGAGGATTTGGGCACGGCTGGCAGAGGGAGCAAGCAGCAGACTCGCCACCTTTCTCTCTTCCCCTCCCGCATCCACGGGCCTCGAAATCCCGTCCCCAGAGCTGTTCAGCCACCTCTGCGCTGGAAGCCGGGAGTCCCCTGGGCTTGTAGCCTTGGCTCTGCAAGCTGGGAAGGTGGTGTCCTGAGGTGCTGCTAGGCCCCAGCTGGCGTTGCAAAGGACTGAACAAACTGGGCACTGGGGGACCCCGGCTCCCAGGCCCCTTGCGGCCCTTCCCTGAGCAGGAGGGTCAGGCAGCTAACACATTAGCAGGTGCCTGGTTCACACGGCCAGAGCCTCCACCGGCTCCTGAGTGGAAGATGGGTCCCCAGGAGACAGGAGGGAAGACAGCAAACCCCAGGAGGGAGGCGGCGGGACTGTGGGTCCCAGGGCTGGAATGGGGGGAGAGGTGGGAAGAGTCCACGCATCAGGCCTGGAGCACTCTGTGAGCACGGAGGACCAGGCCCAGGGCCAGGCGGGTCAGAGGCTGGCAGAAACCAGCCATTAGGTTCAGACCAGGAGAGCTGAGCTCTGGATTTGAGGAAGGTCCAGTCCTTGGCTGGAGTGCTGAGCCTGGGATGGAGGGGAGAGGCCGGGGTGCAGGGACGCTGAAGGGGCAGCAATCATAGTGGGGACTCACAGCTGTGGGACAGATTAGCTCATGTGGACAGACAGAGGGTGAGGGTGGAGCCCCAGGAACCCCGGTCGGTCCAGCATTAGGGGGCTGAGCAGGAGAGGGCAGCCCAGGAGGAAGAGCAGAGGTGGGGAGGTGGGCCGCAGAAGCCAAGGAGCAAGGCTTCCAGGAGGAGAGTCCATCATTATCAGTTCAGCCCCCCGCAGAGCGGCCATCGTCACCTCCACAAGGTGACCACACAGGCGGGGAGAGTCCCCAAGGCCACGCAGCGCAGGCAAGCTGTGGTTTAGAAACAACAACCCTTGCTTCTGAGCCTGTGCTCTCAGATCCAGCAGTAGCCTTTGCCACACATTACATGACGTGAAAGGTGGCCGGGCGTGGTGGCGCACGTTTGTAATCCCGGTACTTGGGAGGCTGAGACAGGAGGATCGCAGGTTCGAGACCAGCCTCAGCAATTTATTGAGACCCTCAGCAACTTAACAAGACCCTGTTTCAAAATAAAAAAAGGACTGGGGGGTATGGCTTGGAGGTAGAATGCCCCTGGGTTCAATCCCCAGTACCCCCCAAATTAGAGAAATCTAAGTGGAAAAGGCCATGGGATGAATCTCAGAGAAGTCATCCCAGACATACCAAGAAAAATCTGTAGAAATCAGAAAACTTTTTCTTAAAGGGCCATGCAGCAGGCTGAATAATGGCCCCCAATTCTGTTCAAGCCCTCATCCCGGAACCTGTGTTGATGGCCTTCGGTGGCAGAGAGGACTTTGCAGGTGGGATTAAACTTGGATTTTGGGATGGGGAGCTGATCTGGACTGTCCAGAGGCCCTCATGAAGAGAAGATGGGGTGTGGAGACGGCAGCAGGGCAGATCCAAAGACGCTGAGCACGGCTTTGAAGATGAACAAGGAGCCGCGCCATGGCAGGCTGCTCTGAAGCCTGGAAGAGGAGGGCATGGGTCTCCCCTGGAGGGGCCGTGTCCCCCACAAGGGGCCGTTCCGCTGGCACCTGACTCCCCCGAGGGGCCATCCCGCAGCATCTTGACTTTGACCCAGTTTCAGGCTCTGTCGTCTAGGACCTCAGAGAAGCGATGTGTATGGTTTTAATGAGCTGAGTTTGTGGTCATCTGTGACCGCCATGCTGTGCTTTGGACATTGGTGTGTCCCCCAAGGTTTTATGCTCTGGAAGCTCGGTCCCCAGCGTGGCCGCGCTGAGTCAGTGGGGCTTTGGAGAGGTGGGGGCGGTGCCAGGGAATTACCTCCTGGGGCACTACCCTTGGAGGGGATTAATGCCGGTTGGCAGAGGGAGTGAGTTCTTAGGAGGTCAGGCTGTTAAAAAGCAAGACAAAGCCGGGCGTGGCGGCGCACAATCCCAGTACTTGGGAGGCTGAGAGAGGAGGATCCCAGGTTCAAGGACAGCCTCAGCAATTTAGTTAGGCTCTCAGCAACCAAGTAAGACCCTGTTTCCAAATAAGAAATAAAATCAGTCTGGGGATGTAGTTTGGAGGTAGAATGCCTCTGGGTTCAATTCTTAGTACCAAAAAAAAAAAAGCAAAGCCAGGCACGATGGCCCATGACTGTAATTCCAGTACTTGGGAAGCTGAGACAGGAGGATCACAGGTTCAAGGTCAGCCTCAGCAACTTATCAAGACCCTATTTCAAAATAAAAAAATAAGCTGGGTGTGGTGGCGCACACTTGTAATCCCAGTACTTGGGAGACAGACCGAAGGATCCGTGTTCGTGGTCAGTTTCAGCTACTTAGTGAGGCCCTCCGCAACTTAGTGAGACCCTGTTTCCAAATAAAATTAAAAAAATAGGGATGGGGGTGTAGCTCAGAGGTAGAATGCCCCTAGGTTCAGTCCCTAACCCTAACCCTAACCCCAGTCCCACAAAAAAATAAAAAATAAAAATAAATAAAAATAAAAAATAAAATAGGGTTGAGGGTGTAGATCGGAGGTAGAATTGCCCTGGGTTCAATCCTTAGTACCAGAAAATAAAAAAAGCAAGGCCACCCCATGCACTGGGCCTTTTCCACATGCAGCTAGTGCTTCTTATTTTTCTCCCAGGTGTGACACAGACAGGGGAGTCCTACCAGAAGCTAAACAGTTGGGGCTGCCAATCTTAGGCTGAAGTCCCTGAAACTGTGAGCTAAATAGACCTCTTTTCTACATTACCTAGCCTTGGGTATTTTGTTATAGCAACTAAAATGGGTTAATACAAGCAGCAGTAGAAAACTAAACAGGCCAAATAAGAAACGTTTTAGACTTTGGAGGCCATTCAGTGCACGCCTGCAATCCCAGCACTTGGGAGGCTGAGACGGGAGGACCACAGGTTCAAGGTCAGTCTCAGCAACTTAGCGAGGCCCTCAACAACTTAGTGAGATTCTGTTTCAAAATAGAAAATAAAAAGTGCTGAGGGTGTAGCTCGGAGTAGAATGGGTTTAAGCCCCAGTAACAACAACAAAAATCATAGTGGTTTTACTTTTATTGGTGTATGGTAATTATAATTATACATCATAGCGAGGTTTTTATTTTCATGATGTTCAAATTATAATTTTATATTATTGTTTGTGCTTTTGGTGTCCTATATAAGAACCTGTTGTCATATCCAAGGTCATAAAGATTTACACCAACCAGGCGTGGTGGCATACACCTCTAATCCCAGTCCTTGGGATGCTGAGACAAGAGGATCGCAGGTTCACAGCCAACCTCAGCTACTTAGTGAGGCCCTCTGCAACTTACTGAGACCCTGTTTCAAAATAAAGAATAAAAAATAGGGCTGAGGGTGTAGCTCAGAGGTAGAATGCCCCTGGGTTCCATCCCCAGTGACACACACACACACACACACACACACACACACACACACACATACGATTTACACCCAGGTTTTATTCTTTGATGTTTAGTTTGAGCTCTCACATTCCCATCCCTGGTCCATGCGAGTTAACTTTTGTATGTAATGTGAGACCAGGTCCTAGCTCACCCTGTGCACGTGGCTCTCCAGCGGGTACACAGAGGCCTCTGGGACCTGAGGTGGTAGGTGGGCAGAGACCTCAGTGGAGCGTGATAAAGCCACATGGACACTCGCCAGCCAGAAGGGACAGCAGGTGGCAACTCCAGGTGCTAACAAATGGCACAGGATCGGCAAGCAATGGGTACAGGTGCTTGTGCCAGAGCACAGAGTACGTGTTCCTGCACACTCCTGTGCGGTGTAAAACTGCAGATGGAAAATGACCGCGAGGGGGGGAGACTAAAACAGGAACAGACCACTCAAGCCATAAGCAGATTTGAAACAAGAACACTTATGAAAACCATAATCTTAATGAAAATAACAGCAGGGCTGGGGATGGAGCTCAGTAGTGAGCACTTGCCTAGTATCCACGAAGCCCCGGGTCCAACTCACAGCATAGCAGGGGGAAAGAGCAAAGTTCAAAGGGCATAGTGAATTGTTTTACAAACGTATGTATATATGTATATACATACTCTCTCTCTCCTTTTATTTATTTATTTTTTTGTGGTGTTGAGGATTGAATCCAGGGACCTTCTACCTCTGAGCTACAGCTGCAGACCTATTCTTTTATTTTTTATTTGGAAACAGTGTCTTACTAAGTTACTGAAAGTCTCGCAAAATTGCTTGAGGCTGGTCTCGAACCTGTGATCCTCCTGTCTCAGCCTCCCAAGTACTGGGATTACAGACGTGCACCACCATATCCTATACATACTCTCGAATACATGTATATACACACTTTGTTTATATATAAAATGGTAAATTGAGGACTTCACCTTTTAAGAAAGCTAAAAGTAGCCGGGCATGGTGGTGCACAGCTGTAATCCCAGTACTCGGAAGGCTGAGACAGGAGGATCGCAGGTTCTAGGACAGCTTCAGAACTTAGCAAGACCCTGTTTCAAAACAAAAAATAAAAAGGACTGGTGGTATAACTTGGAGATAGAATACCCTGGGTTCAATCCTCAGTAACACACACACACACACACACACACACACACACACACGCGCACGCGCCTTAGGAAAAAAAGGGGGTAGCCGGGCGTGGTGGCGCACGTTTGTAATCCCAGTACTTGGGAGGCTGAGATAGGAGGATCTCAGGTTCGAGGCCAGCCTCAGCAACTTGTGAGGCCCTGTTTCAAAATAAAGAACAAAAATAGGAGCTGGGCATGGTGGCACACACTTGTAATCCCAGTACTTGGGAGGCTGAGTCCAGAGGATCCAGGTTCGCAGCCAGTCTCAGCTATTAGTGAGGCCCTCCGCAACTTAGTGAGACCTTGTTTCAAAATAAGAAAAACTAAAATAGGGCTGGGGGTATAGCCTGGAGGTAGAATGCCCCTGGGTTCAATCCCCAGTACTGCCAAAAAAAAGAGAATAAAAATAGGGCCGGGAGATTAGCTTGGAGGTAGAATGCCCCTGGGTTCAATCCCTAGTACTGCAAAAAAAAAAAAAAGGGGGGGTGATGAAGCGTTTATTGGAGTCGGGCGTGGTGGCGCATGCTTGTAATCCCAGTACTTGGGAGGCAGAGACTGGAGGATCTGGGTTCGCTGCCAGCCTCAGCTACTTAGTGAGACCTGGTTTCAAAATAAAGGATAAAAAATAGGGCCAGGGGTGTATCTCGGAGGTAGAATGCCCCTGGGTTCAATCCCTGGTACCACACAAAAAAAAAAATAGTTGATTCGACTGAATTATGAAGACCACAAGTAGGCCTGGGGGGGCAGCTCAATGCCAGAGCACTTGCATAGTGCATGCAGGGCCCTGGGTTCCATCCCAGCACTGCAGAAACAACAAACAAACAACGGCAACAGTAAGGCCAACAAAACCACCAAAGTCCCACGGAAACCATGAAGCCCTCCATGTAACACCAAGCTAATCTAGGCTACACAAATGGGTGTTGCCACAAAATATATTTCTTCCTTCACAAAACATCGCAGAATAGAAAAAATTGACAATGCATTTTATGACAGATATATAGTCAGTACAAGAAAATTAAATTCACAGACCAAACTAAGTGTTATAGATATAGAGTATCCCGTGAAGAGCTCCTGTATCAATGTTCAGAGGTGATATAATTAAGTCATGAGAGCTGTAATCTCATTAGTGTGTAAATTCTTGGTAATGGATTTACTGGGCAGTAACCTAGGCAGCTGTGGTGTGGCTGGAGAAGGTGGGTCCCTGGGGGAGTGGCTGTAGGGACTGTGCTTGTGTCACTCTCTTGCTTCTGGCCTCCACGATGTGGGAGCAGAGCCTTGCTCTCTCCCTCCTCTGCTTCCCATTGCCAAGCTCTGAGCTCCACGGACCTGAGCCTCACATGGTCTGACCTGAAATCTCCAAAAACTGTGAGCAAATAAATCTTCCTTCCTCTAAGTTGTGTGGTCAGTTGTTTTGGTACATAGATTAAAAAAAACCCTAGCCCAACATTTGCAAACTGACCTAAATAAAAATGTCATAAACATGTCTTACTTATCCCAGAAATGCACTTTAGCAGATTAATGATTTAGGAAATCTACTAATGTAATTCACTGCATTAACAGATTAAAGGGGAAAAACATGATTATGTAAATGGATGCAGACAGAACATTTGATAACATCTAATGTTCATTCATGATTTTAAAAGTTTAGCAATCTAGGGATCTTCTTTAACCTGATAAAGTTATCTACTAAAAGCCTACAGACAATATTTCACTCAGCGAATCATTTAAAGTATTTATTCCTTTTAAGTCAGAACAAACAATAATTCCAATTATTACTTTCGCTATGGGGCACTAGTCAGTATATAAAAAAAGAAGCATAGTGACTGAATTGGAAAATACAGTTTTTGTTATTTAGTGATGACATGTTTGCCTATTCTATTAGAGTTGTCCAGTCCTATTTTCTACATTAACTTTAGAATCAATATATTGCATTCCATATAATCCCTTTGGGATATAGTTCAGGATGACATAGAATCTGTTGATCAATGGGAAGAGCACTGGATTCTGCATAACCGGGTCTTCCTACCCATGAGGGTTTTTACTCCTCCCAAATGATTTAGCTCTTCTTTATGTCCTTAAACAAAGTGTGCTTAGTCTTCGTAAAATCTGTGTCCTCCTCTGGTTAGAGAATTCCTAGTTTGTTGTAGGGGAGCCGCTGAGAGAGACCACTCAAAGCTCGTGTCCAAATCAAAGAGTCATTTATTCAGGGCCGTGGGCTGTCTCTCCTAAACAAGAGACAGCCCTGTTCAGCAGGTGGAAGGAGGTTATATAGCCCAAACCACAGAATTGCATTAGCTGCAGGTGGGGTTGAAGAAACAGTTACAGACATTAAATCTGGCAGTTACCAGGGTTATCTATCCCTGGAATCAGGGACAATTAACAGGAGGTCTGGTATTTACCTAGAGGTCACATTTTGGGAATTACAGGTTGTTTTTTCTTCTTCTGATGACTTTCCATTTGCTTAGTCACTTGACCTAAGATGGCGTGGGTTTTACAAAATGGAGTGAGTCCAGCTATCTCAGTTACCCTATACATTTTTGTAGCTCGCATTTTCTTTTTGTGCCTGGCATATAGAAAATCAAATGATTTTAGAATTGCTATTATGTTTACATATTATTTTCTATGTAAGATGATAAGAAAAAATTAAAGGACCAATAAAATATTTGCAATAAAAATTATTCATATTTGAAGAAATAAGGCCTTTTAACATAAGGCCTTATGTTAAAAATGAAGAAAAAAGGTAAAATCATAACTCTCATACAACTATAAAATGAACACACATCAAGGAATTTTGCAAACTCATTAATGATGAGAGAAATGGCAAGATTTTAAAATCAGTTCAAAGAACTGTACCTACAGAAGCTGGAATCGTGAAGAGGGGAGGATCATTCTGGAAGACTGGCTTTGGTTTTGGACTGAAAGGGGCCTTTTCAAAAGAAGTGATGAGTGTCGTGAAGATGGAAACACTGAGTTATGCTTTGGCTTTTACTCAATATGAGTGCCAGTTCAAAATACATTTTTTGTATTGGAGGTGTAACTTGGTGGTAGAGCGCTTGCCTAGCATGCTCCAGGCCCTGGCTCCATACACAGCATCGCCAAAATTTATTTATATATATTTAATTATATATATATATATATAATTTAATAGGTTACAAAAATAGATTTTTTTTATTAATAAAGAAAAAGCGGAGCTGGGCGCAGTGGCCCATGCCTCTAATCCCAACTCCTTGGGAGACTGAGGCAGGAGGATCGCAAATTCCAGGCGGGCTTGGGCAACTTAGACTTGTGTCAACATGAAAAATAAAAAGGGCTGGGGCTGCAGCTCAGTGATAGCGCGTCCCTGGGTTCAATCCCCAGAAGAGGGAGGAAGAAAAGGTGGAAAGTGGATTGTCACAGCCCTCTCATCACCTGAGACTAATCCGCAGTGAACGGCTAGTCTTCCAGTGTTTAATACAGACTCACTGTTCCCTCTTTAATATTATTGTCATTATAATTGCGAATACACTGAGCGCAGGAAAGGCCGGGCAGGTGGTCTGAACTGTAGCACTCGACAGCAGCCGTTTTGGACACCAGGCAGATCGCGTTTTCCGGCCTTCTCGGACACCGTAGGGGAGTCGCGTCGCTGTGGCTTCTGGGAAATGTAGTCCTGGAGGCCGCGCTGCGGCTACGACGGGGTAACCCATTGGCCGCTCCGTGCGCATGCGCAGTCGCGGCCGCGGGCTGGCGGCGGCGGGAGGAGTGTCCCGGCGCTGGGTGTTCAGCTGGTCTCCAGGGCGGTGCAGGGCGTGCAGTCGCGCCCCGGCGGACAGAGGTGCGGGCTCCGGGCAGGGCCGAGGGTCGCCGCGCGAGTGCCGCCGGCCCGGCTCTGGTCCAGCACGGCGGCGGCCTGGGCAGGTGTAGCGGCCGGGAGGGGCGGACCAGGGCGCGGCCACCTCCGGACAGGTGGCTCCGGAGAGGGACGGCCGGACCCGACCCCGCGTCCCGCCTGCGGGCTCCCAGCCTCCCTCCACCCGCAGCGCGGAAACTCCTCGCTTTCGTCGAGCCTGCTTGTGTGGCAATGAATCCGACAGTGAATTAATTACTTTTTAGAGTTAATTTTGTCCCTTGGTAAGTTACTTCCTTTTTCTCTAAGTTTGTTTATTTTTGGGGTGCTGGGGATGGAACCCAGGGGTGTTCTACCACTGAGCTACACCCCCAGCCCGATTTTATTTTCTATTTGAAAACAGAGTCTCGCCAAGTTCCTGAGAGTCTCGCTAGAGGGCTGAGGATGGCTTCGAACCTACGCTCTTCCTGTCTGTATTGGGATTACAGCCATGCGTCGCCACCCCTGGCTTTGTTGTTGTTGTTGTACTGGGGATTGAACCCAGGGACGTTCTACCTCTGAGCTACACCCCAGCCCTATTTTATTTTTATTTTGAAACAGGGTCTCACTGGGGGTTGATGAGAGCCTCACTACTTGCTGAGGCTGTTCTCGAACCTGTGATCCTCCTGTCTCAGCCTCCCAAGTACTGGGATTACAAGCGTGCGGCACCACTGTTTTTTATTAGTATAGGGGAGGGGTGCCGGGGAACAGCACCCAGGGTCTCCCACATCATGTGCTCTACCACTGAACTACACTCTCAGCCTGGCTTAAATCTTAAATTCATTTCTAGCCATTGATGCTATTCCTCGTGAGCCCTTGTTTCCAGGGGGGGGTGTTTCCTTTGCATTTGAGCAACTTTGGTTAACCCTTTTTGATAAAAGCACAATTTCTAAGAGGAAGAGTGGACTAATGTTTAGTTGACCGTTTGGGAAAAAGGCATTCATTGTCCCAGTGCTATGTTTCACCTTGAGCAGTATTCAGGTGCAAATGTCTGGAATAGTGAAATGTTCTTTACACATTAATTAACAAGCCGGGCCTGGTGGCGCACTCTTGTAATCCCAGTACTTTGGGAGGCGGAGACCGGATGGGAGGCGAAGACCCGAGGATCCCGGTTCGCAGCCAGCCTCAGCTGTCTCTATCTCTCTCTCTCTCCCTGTCTCTCTCTCTCTCCTTAGTGAGGCCTTCCGCAACTTCGTGAGACCCGGTTTCAAAATAAAGTATAAAAAATAGGGCCGGGGGTGTAGCGCGGAGGTAGAACGCCCCTGCGTTCAATCCCTGGTACCGCAAAAAAAAAAAAAAAAACATTAATCAACAGCTCTGCGGGCCATGGGTGATGTACCCTTTACTTTGTTAATACATAGCAGATGGTTGTAATCCCTTACTTGATTCCGGTGTTGGTGGCCATGCCCAGGGCTCCTCCGGGGTGGGAATGCCTTGGACATTTCTGGTCTGTCTGGCCTCACTGAGCGTCGGGTGCAGGCCGGGTGAGTAACTCACAGCTTCGTTCTCCTTTGCAGGAGCCTTCTCCGGGAGGGACAGCCGGGAGGAGAAATGGCCAGGAGGTTGTCGCCAGCCCTGGTTCAGGTGAGTGAAGGTGGCGTCTTGCTTGAACTGCCTTTAGGGTTCAGAGGTGGCAGACTTGTGGCATCTGGTGGCAGTGGAGCCCCTGGCGGGACCAGAGGACCTGGTAGATGAGGCCGTGGCAGGATGGTTTCCCTTGCTCCAGGGCCAATCTCAAGGTGGTCCCATTAAACAGTTTAGTACTTGTCACCTGGGAGTCAAAGGGGACCCCAGCCCCATGCCGCAGCCAGAGCTTTGTGAGGGCTCCAGGCATGATGGGGGACAAAGACACGGAGGAGTGAAATGATCCTTCCTGACCCTGGGGATCTGAAGAGGAGAGGCATGGTGTTTGCCTTCAAGGAAGTAAAAACAGCCAGCATGTAGGCGGGCCCTGGCCCGTACCTGTGGGTTGTACATACAGGGACTCACCAAATGCGGATCAAAAATATTTTTTTTTGTGGTACCAGGGATTGAACCCAGGGGGTGTTCTACCTCCGAGCTACACCCCCCCCGGCCCTATTTTTTATCCTTTATTTTGAAAGCGGGTCTCATGAAGTTGCGGAGGCCTCGCTAAGTAGCTGAGGCTGGCCGCGAACCCGGATCCTCCGGTCTCAGCCTCCCAAGTACTGGGATTACAAGCGTGCGCCACCACGCCCGGCTCAAAAATATTTTTTAAAATTGTGTCTGTATTAAATATGTACAGACTTTTTATTCTCGTCATTATGTTCTAAACAATGCATCATAACAATGATTTACATTGCATTTATATTGTATTATAAGTAATCAGAGATGACTTAAAGTATACAGGAGGATGTGCATAAGTCATATGCAAATATTATGCATTTTTATAAGGGACTTAATTTTTTATTTTTATTTTTTTGCAGTACCAGGGATTGAACCCAGGGGCATTCTACCTCCGAACTACACCCCCAGCCCTATTTTTTTTTTCTTTATTTTGAAACAAGGTCTCACTATGTTACAGAGGGCCTTACTAAGTAGCTGAGGCTGGCCACGAACCTGCGATCCTCCTGTCTTAGCCTCCCAAGTCCTGGGACAACAAGCGTGCACCACCATGCCCGGCTTATAAGGGACTTAAGCATCCTCAGGTTTTGTTATCCTCCGGGAAGGAGTCTTAGAACTAATCCCCCACAGATACTTGGAGGGCTGAAGAGGTCCAGATGATGCCTGGAAGCCTGAAGAGAGACTGGTCCTGGTCAGCAGGTGTGGTCGGGCACTCCCAAGCGCAGGGGCCTGGCTTGTAGGTGGTGGGTGGAAGCATCCAGAAGCATCCAGAAGCATCCAGAAGAAGCCAGGGCTCGGGCAGGGAGTTCCTGGAGGGCAGTGTCCTCCTCCTCTTGGGTTCTTCCCTTCTCTGCCCCTCACGACACTTACTCTGTATCATTGATGAATTTTGGGGGGAAATATAATGAAAAGCATAATCTCCCAACCTAGAAAGCCTCTCCACAGAGGGCGAAGAGGACGAAGGCCATTTTTTCATTGAATAAGAAAGCAGGTTGTGACGGAGCAGGGGCATCTAGTAAGGAGGTTGCAGAGACAGGAAGCCGGGTTCCATAGCTGAGTGAGACCGACCCTGTACATTAGGTTCTGCCGTTCTGAGTCGGGTAGGGGAAACGAGATTAGCCTTTATCTCTGTTAAAAGATAAACTTTGTCACATTACAGTTTTAAAGAGTTTATCTTTAAAACTCTTTGAAGGCCAGCCTCAGCTACTTAGTGAGGCCCTCTACAACTTAGTGAGACCCTGTTTCAAAATAAAGAATAAAAAATAGGGCTGGGGATGTAGCTCGGAGGTAGAATGTCCCTGGGTTCAATCCCCAGTACCACAAAAAAAAGTATAGATTAGTTAACAGACCAGTTCATCCATATAGGGAAATATGTATGAGCAGCAAATTTAAAAATGTTGATCACGATGCAGTTGTCTGTGTAATGCAATTTTATTTTTGTTTGAATAGAATACCATATTTGCATGTAAAAAATCTGAAAGGACATACAGCAAAAAGTTAAAAACATTATCTGGTGGCAGAAAATTAAATGTTTCTTGTTCTCTTGTTTATTAATCTTTTCTGATTTGCTTTAAAGCAAATCAGATGAGTGTGTTATATGCATGTGTGCAAACAT
The DNA here is from genome assembly GCA_004027185.1 of Glis glis. NCBI lineage: Eukaryota > Metazoa > Chordata > Mammalia > Rodentia > Gliridae > Glis > Glis glis. The sequence goes on from PVJS01029960.1 coordinate 13,669, forward strand.
CACAGTGAATCCCATGAATGCGTGCTAATAAAAAATAGATATATTTTTTTAAAAAGATTCTTAAAAAAAGAAAGGTGCAGGGCGTGGTGGCGCATGCTTGTAATCCCTGTACTTGGGAGGCTGCGACAGGAGGATCGCAAGTTCGAAGCCAGCCTCGGCAACTTATCGAGGCCCTCTGCGACTTAGTGAGACCCTGTTTCCAAATAAGAAATAAAATTGGACTGGGGGTATAACTTGGAGGTAGAATGCCTCTGAGTTCAATCCCCAGAACCAAAAAAAGAAAAAGAAAAGAAGAGAAAGGACCACTGTTCCGTAGTGTGACTTGAGTGAAGTGGCAGAGAGGGAGAGAAGCAAAGGCCCTGGGGTTCAGAGGTCACGCAGCCCCTCACCGCCACCCCGGCCCCTGGCAAAGCTGCGCTTCCGCATTCTCAGAGCCTCTCCTGCTGCGAATGTCAGCGTCCTCTCTCCCAGACACAGATGGGCCTTGGTGATGACAGAACAGGGACCTACTGACCGTCCTCTGGGCAGGTCGGGTGGGCTCCTACCTGGTCCTCCCCAAGCGAGGGTGCTAGAACCTTCCTCTAACCCTGACTCTCGCGTGTCACCCGGGAGATTATGAAGTTATGCGTCTGGCGGTCCGACTTTGTTCTGTGGTTCCAAGCGCTCTTCATCTGCCGCTGTGGCTAAGCTTTCTGAGGTGCAGTGCGTCGCTCCCAGCGCGCTCACAGGGACTGTGTTCAGTGACGAGCCGCCATCAGGAACACCTGCTTGGCTGAGACACTAGGCGTCCTGCGTTGAGACGGCTGCTCCCCGGTTGCTCCATCCTGGGCCTGGCCTGGGTGAGCAGTGGTGTGTTTCTGTTCCAGGAGTCGGTGACATTCAGGGATGTGGCCGTGCTCTTCAGCCAGGACGAGTGGCTGTGCCTGGACTCTGCCCAGAGAAGCTTGTACCGGGAGGTGATGCTGGAGACCTACGGCCACCTGGTCGCGCTGGGTAAGGAGCCTCCCTCAGGACACAGCCCCTCCAGGGTGGACGGACATTGGGAGGGCTTGGTCAGGCATGGCCCTACCTGGGCTCCGAGTGGCGGCTGCTCTTCCCCTGGGGTGTGCAGAAGGATTGGGCATGGCTGACTTGACAAAGGACATCTGTGCTACTCCTGTCTCCTCCTCCCAGCCCAGCTCTGCCCCCTCCCCCATCACAAAAAGTGCTCCAGCTCAGGGGTGCACAGCAAGAGCCCTGACTTTCACCCCGAGACCGCCTCTGCCTTCTGCCCAAAGCCCTGCAAGCCCTTCCCCCAACAGACCTCCTCCTTCCTCCCGTCCCCGTCCCTCTGCCGTCCCTCTGCCCGGGGCTCCAGGGCTGGCTCCCGTGCCAGGGCGACCATTCCTGTCTTCCCATTCCTGAGCAGGGGTTCCGCGTTCCAAGCCAAAGGTCATCTCCCAGTTGGAGCGAGCGGAAGAGTCCCAGACAGCCAGAGATGGCGGGTCGCTAGGCGCACATCTAGGTGAGTGGCGGGCGATGGGGGCGGTGAGGAGGCTGCCCTCGGGAGGGAGAGGCTGCTTGATGTGCCAGGCACTGGGAAGGGCCGGGCAGGGCGCGGCGCCCTCTGGGTGGGTTTTCCCACCTATCCCCTCTATATTTTTGATTACATGGACCATCGGGTTCAGAGAGAGAGCTGGATTCCCCCTGTGTGGGCTGCACTCTGTGTCTTACAACGTGCAGAAGGCGTACGATGTGGAGTGTGGAATGTGGGTGTGCTCAGTCCCCCGCCCTTTCCTTTGTTCTCACTGGAGTGAGTGTAACTTTTTGTACTCTAGTGGCTTCCTGTTACCACTGCAGCATTTTGCTTTGACTTTCGACTACAATTTATTATACATGGTTCACCAAAAAAGGAAAGAAAGCAGATACACATGTTAGAGAGACACTGGGTGGAGCAAAATGGTCACAATTATGGAATTTAAGAGAGGATTATAAATATTCATCATGCTGTTTTCCTCTTTTCTGTGAAAATTTTCAAAATAATACATTCTAGAACCTGGCCCTGGGACACACTGCTGAGTTTCTAGACCTCCCTTGGAGTGCTACACCCTAGGCTCCCACATTCTATTCTTTTCTCTATTTCTTTTTTTGTGTGTGTGTGGTACTGGGGATGGAACCCAGGGGCATTCTACTTCTGAGCTAAACTAAGTTGCGGAGGCCTCACTATGTAGCTGAGGCTGGCCTTGAACCTGCGATCCTCCTGTCTCCGCCTCCCAAGTACTGGGGTTGCCAGCGTGCGCCACCGCGCCCAGCCTGTTCTGCTTTGAATTTTGTCTTTGTTTCTGGCACCAGAGCGTGGTGTCGTGCGCTTTGTTAACTTCTACAGACTTTATTTCTCTCGCTGGCAGAAAATGGCCTTTCTGTGTCAGTTCAGTCTTCTGTTCCATTTGTAAACTGTCCACGGATTTCCCCCTTTGCTTTGACTAGTATATTTTCACGAATAATTTTTTTGCCAGAGAGGTTCATGTGTGCAACATCTGTGTGCATCTAGAGTCAGCTCTTCTTTGTCTCCTTTGGGAATGTGTCTTCTGGATCTAGAACTCGGCACAGTTGCTTTATCCCCCGTCAGGAGTGTCCACACTTCGCTCCAGTCTTCGGGCACTGAGTGTCCTCCATAAAAAGTGCGCGGTCTGACTCTGTTTCTCGTGTTTGCTGTTTTTTCTTCTCTGTTTCTGCTTGGAATCTTCTAGGGTGTCTTCTTTGTCTTTGGAACTCAGGAATTGGTTAGGTTGAATCAGAGCGCGCTCTTCTTCTTGAATGTTCTTCCTGGCACTCATGTCCTTGAGGGATCTTTGTCTCTGCTACGTACTTACGTATATCCTGCCGCATTCTGCTAACAATGTGGGGGAGCTGACTGCAAGAGTCACTATTTAATAAAACAAATTCAAGCAGAAGCTTCCAAGCTACACCCCAGCCCTATTTTTTATTCTTCATTTTGAAACAGGGTCCGGTTACATGGCCATTGTCAGTGTCCCGTGCTAGAGTGTGAGCCTTGTGCAGCGGGCATCCAGTGAACGCTGAGGGAGGGAATGGCCGTCACAGCGCTGTTAGCATTCCGAGGAGTCCCAGAGTGGCCCTGCCGGAGTCCTGTGTTTCGCAGAGCTCCTAGGGGAAGCGGCTCTTTCGCTTCTTACCTTAACTGCTCCGTAGTTTTCCCTCGCACTGACTGACCAGGAAGATGAAGTAGAGCGGTAGCACAGCTACACTCAGAAATGCTGACTCCTGCTGACCTGGGCCTGGGACCTTGTCATGTTGGAAGAGCTTCCGCCTGGACTCGGCCGCCTGTGGCTTGCTCCAGACTCTTCCCGCCCAGGCAGCATCCCGCTCTCCCTCCTGCCCTGCCTCATCCTTTCCCAAGACTGAGGGTCTGTGTATTAGCCGTCCGTATGTATTTTGATGTCACTTTCCTTTACTCAAGAGAGACCTCTGTTTTGTTTACTTTAGGATGGCAGAGTTTGCGTGAAGCCACAGTTTCCAAAGAAGGAAATCAGGAAGCCATGAAAAAACTCAGAGTCGGCGGCCCTTTTGACTTCAGGCTGGGAAAAGCCTACAGAGATGAGGACCAGTTAGAGAAGCAGCAAGGCAAGAAGAACAAAGCTTTCAGGAAAGTGTTCCTTACCATCAAAAATACCTCTGTGAAAGAGAGGAGCTTGAAAGGCATTGAACTTGGGCAAAATCTTTGTCTAAAATCATCATTTACTAGGAAACCTGGAATCGCTTCCAGAGGAAGGAAACCTCATTCACAGCAGTATTCGATCCTGTTCAAACAAATGGGAGTCAACACGGTACGGAAGTGTTACAAGTGTGACATCTGTGGCAAAGTCTTCCTCCACAGTTCCTCCCTGAGTAAGCACCAGAGGGTCCACACCGGAGAGAAGCTCTATGAGTGTAAGGAATGCAGGAAGGCCTTCAGCCAGAGCTCCTCCCTCACGCAGCACCTCCGAGTCCACACTGGGGAGAAGCCGTACAAATGCATCGAGTGTGGGAAGGCCTTCAGCTTCACCACCTCGCTCATCGGGCACCAGAGAATGCATACTGGAGAGAGGCCCTACGAGTGCAAGGAATGCGGCAAAGCATTCAAAGGTAGCTCATCCCTTAACAATCACCAGCGGATCCACACCGGGGAGAAGCCCTACAAGTGCAACGAGTGCGGGCGCGCCTTCAGCCAGTGCTCCTCGCTCATTCAGCACCACCGGATCCACACCGGGGAGAAGCCGTACGAGTGCGGCCAGTGTGGGAAAGCCTTCACCTCCATATCACGGCTGAGCAGACACCACCGGATCCACACTGGCGAGAAGCCCTTCCGTTGTCACGAGTGTGGGAAGGTGTTCAGTTACCACTCGGCTCTTACCATCCACCGGAGGACCCACACTGGCGAGAAGCCGTACGTGTGTCCAGAGTGTGGGAAAGCCTTCAGCCAGAGCTCGGCGCTCACCCAGCACCAGCGCGTCCACAGCGGCGAGAGGCCCTACCGGTGCGGCGAGTGCGGCAAGGCCTTCTCCTGGGTCTCTCGGCTGAACATCCACCACCGGGTCCACACCGGAGAGAAGCCGTATCGGTGTAAGGAGTGCGGGAAGGCGTTCGGCTCCCACTCGGCAGTGAACACGCATCGCAAAATCCACACGGGCGAGAAGCCGTACAAGTGTAACGCCTGTGAGAAAGCCTTCAGCCAGAGCTCCGCCCTCGTCCAGCACCAGCGGATCCACACGGGAGAGAAGCCCTTTGCCTGTAAGGTCTGCGGGAAGGCTTTCCGACAGAGCTCTTCGCTCATGACGCACATGCGAATCCACACGGGGGAGAGGCCGTACCAGTGCAGCCGGTGTGCGAAGGCGTTCAGCCAGAGGTCCTCTCTCACCAATCATCAGAGGACTCACACTTGAGGAAAGCTGTGTGAGTAAAAGACACGCAGAAGTCTTCCATACCGAGTGTCCGGGAATTCATCCCGGGCGAGAGAGCGGTGGGGAGGGGTTCGTTGTGGGTAAGACTCAAGGAGGTAGATAGCCCTCGGCAGATGTCGCACACTCTGCGGTGCAGGGAACCTTGGGGTGCCAGGAAAGCGGCCGTGAGACACGTTTCCACGTGTTCTCAAGTCACTGCTGACCACAGCACTGAAGACCGCGGCAGAGCGCAGCGCTCGTGTTCCTCCGTGTTCTTTCTGGCGATGTTTACCGGCCAGCAGCGCGCACCGGCGCCGCGGGGAACCTGCTTGTTCAGGTGCAGGTGCAGTCATGAAGCCAGACTTCAGGCGAGTCTAGAAATCTTCCTTTCGAAGCTGCATGTAAGGGTTGCATGCCAGTTGTACCAGAGAGAATGTTTGGGAAGAGAAATGTACAGGTGTGACCTGTAGCTACCTCACTGTCATTAAAATTTGTTTTTTAATATTCTGAAAACAGATGGTTGTTGCTAAACTTTTGGGTCTTTTCTTCACTCTTCTAAGCCATTCATCTGAGAGGAAAATTACTCTGTAAAGTATGCAGGTATAATGTCCTTTGAATTTTCTTTCCAACCACTTGCCCCAACCTCTGAAGTCTGATTTCAGGTCACGTTAAGTCACAAAGTGCATGGTGTTTCACTTGTTTTTCTCAGAAAGTGATTGCCTTTTTTGTATTTAGAAGGAAAGGGTATCAAGACAGCTACTGCTTTTGCAACTTACTTTGCGGGTCAATGTTAGAAATTAGAAGTCATCTCGCACTGTAGCCACAGGGAGCAGGGCTCTTGGCTCCCAGGCTGTGCCTGGGACCCAGGGACGATGTGGAGTGGCCCTCCTTCGTGGCAGCGCGACCTGGCGACTCGTCCTTACACTGCACATTTCCCCATCAGAACGCGGTCACTCCTTCCCCACACTCTGAAGCTGCTGGGCAGAGATTCCAGATCTGAGTCACATGCTTTTCCTTCAAAACCTGCACAATTTAGCCCATTTCAGGATTTCTAGAATGTGAATCATAATATTAGCAAGCTGGAAAGTTATCTCACAAGTCAAACCAAAAGTGTTGAGTTTACAGAGGTTAACGTCACCTAGTTTGCCAAGTTTTACCAGTAGGCAAACACTCAAGGGCTAAAGCACCCGCTGCGTAAAAACAAAGTGTTAGGTTCCTTCTTGTCCATGAGCTTTAGAAAAGTTAGAAAACTTGATATTGGGGATGTGCATACAAATCATTCGAGGCCTCAGAGCAGAATCTGATCTAGTACATCTAGGCTGGGACCTGAAATCGTACATTGCTAACACGTTCCTGGGTGACGCCGATGCATCCCTCAGGGTAGCAAAGTCCTCCATCCCTGAAGCCCAGCCTGTCCTTCAGCTCGAATGTCACCGTCACTGTGGATGAGACCATGTATGTGAGTGTGTGCAAGCTCTCCAGCTGCTTCTGAGGTGAAGCCACAGTCGTAAACTCCTACCTACCTCATCATGATCGTTATTCTTTTACGATGACTCGGATAGTGCAGGGTCCCACGGTTCCACCCGGTTTCTTTCCTGTGTCCTGTTCAAAATCACAGAGTGCCTTGACCACTGTGACCCATCTGGCTGCTGGTTTTCCCTCGGTGCGCCCGTGCCAGGGCCTTGAACATCGCCGGGCGCTGGGAGAGGTGCTTAGGTTGTTGACCAAAACACTGAAAGAAACCGGCCCCTTCCCCGAGCCCTAATTCCTTAAAGCTCACACATTCCATCCTCTGGGCTGTGGACACACCCAGGCAGCACATCCCCTTTCTCTATCTGGAAAGTAAGCCACAGTGCTCTGTGAGTCAGTTTCCCTAATGAATGCTTTGAGCCGATCGCTTGGGCGTTGAGTGCTTATTTCTTTGGAACCTCAAGCAGCCCCATCTCTGGACGGTTTAGTGCACATCCTTGTGGGAATCCCCTGCCATTGTGTTTGTTGAGACTCTGGCCGATGGCGGGACAAAACAGCTTTTGTAACGAGAATACAGAAGCTGTCAGAAAACAAAAACACAGCAGGCTTTGCCACATCTGCCCACCTCACTGTCCGTGCCCAGGATCCTGGTTTATCCCTGGCTGTCATGCATGAGCCGTCCTTGTTCCCTGGTAAAGCCAGGGCCACCCCTCGTCACCTAGCTCCCAGCCCCGCTCACCGGCTCTGGGGCCTGGTCCAGCCATCCGTCCCACTCTGGCACACCTCACGACCCTCTTCCTTTCTGAATCACTTCACTAGCTACGGAAGTGCTGTCACCCCTCTGCCCTGAAGAACAAACGACTTGCGCTCCCCTCCCCTCACATGCACACCCCCATTTTATGGAGGTGGCAATGATACTGCTCAAAAGAGTCCTCTCCTCCTGATGCCACAATTTGTCGCCTCTCCTTCCCTCTTTGACCTATTCCAATCAGGTTGTTCCTGACCGTTTCATCAAAACCAACCACTCTTGTCAGCCAGGCGTGGTGGCGCACTCCTGTAACCCCAGTACTTGGGAGGATGAGACAGGAGGATCGCAGGTTCGAGGCCAGCCTCAGTGACTTAGTGAGACCCTGTTTCAAACTAATAAAATAGAAGCCAGGTGTGGGGGCGCACGATTGTAATCCCAGTACTTGGGAGGCTGAGATGGGAGGATCCGGATTCGCAGCCAGCCTCAGCTACTTAGTGAGGCCCTCTGCCTCAGCCTCCCACGTACTGCGATTACAGGCGTATGCCACCATGCCCCATTATTCTAGACCTTTTTACTTTGAGACAGGGTCTTGCTAAGGTGCCCAGACTGGCCTCAAACTTGTGTCCTCCTGCCTCAGTCTCTCAAGTCCCTGGGCCTCCAGGCTTTCATCTGTGCCCAGCTAGTAGTATTGTTGCTCCTTGAACGGGCCAGGCGTGCTCCACCCTGGGGAGTTTGGTTCTGCTTTGCACTCTTCCAGAAAGACGCCTGGCAGACACTTGGTGTGGCTTCCTCCTCGTCTTCTGCTTTCTTCAGATAAATACCACTGTCTTCATGAAGTGTTTCTTGACTACTTTATGCCAAATTGCAAAACCTTCCTCCTCTGAGTTTCATTTCCCCTTTCTGGTTCTTGTTAGCAAGCATTACCATTTCAGAACATACTTACTCTTCTTGTTTATTATCTTTCCTCTCTCCCTCAGTAGAATTTAAGCCACATGTGTGCAGAGGTTTTGGCAGTTTTGCTCACTGTTACATTCCTGACATCTAGAAGAATGTCAGACACGAGACAGCTGGTCAACAGATTTTTTTCATTAAATGAGTAATGGAATCTTATACAATAGTGAAAATTAATGAACTTTGCATGTGTCAAGCCAGAAGAATCTGAAAGTGTTCTTGTTGAGCATACAAGTCATAGAACATATAGTTGTCCCTCTGTAACTAGAAGAGGGACTTCAGGACCTCCTGTCCCCAGATACCAGAATCCAGGGATGCTCAGGTACCTACTAATGTTGCGAGGTAGCGTCCCAGTCAAGACCAATCAGACCACCAAAGGTGTTGAGTGAGAGTCTTTATTACTGGCCAGTAAGACTACACAGGCATGAGAGCCACGTGCAGTACTTCACTGCCCTCCAGTGTTTTCTTATATAGGGTAAGATACAATACAAGCTCAGGGTGAAACTGAGAGATGCCCATGGCAGGTTTCCATAGCAGGGGGTGGGAAGCCCCTATAGTTCCCATAGTATTCAGGTACGCCAAGCATAACAAAAGTCCAGAAGCAAGAATAGGCGGTTAGCAAGATAATAACACAATAAGTTGCCGGGCGTGGTGGCGCACGCTTGTAATCCTAGTACTTGGGAGGCTGAGACCAGAGGATCCGGGTTCGTGGCCAGCCTCAGCTACTTAGGCCCTCCGCAACTGAGCGAGACCCTGTTTCAAAATAAGGAATAAAAAATGGGGCTGGGGGTGTAGCTCAGAGATAGAATGCCCCGGGTTCCATCCCCCGTACCGCAAAAAAAACCCACAATAAGTTATAATATGTTGTTATGACAATCCGTTAACTATACTGCCAATGTCCTGGTTTAATTTTTTTCAAGGCCAACATCCCTGTTTTAGGGCTAGGTTTGAGGTCATTCTGAGTAACAAGTATGGAATAGTTAGAATTCTAGCTAACAAGTTACTCTGGCTAACAAGCTCTAACTATGCATCATACTATAAAATGGCACAGTATTAGTATATAAACTATACATATCCTCCAGTGTACTTTAAATCATCTCTAGATTATGTATTATACCTAATGCAATTTCTCCATATTACTCCATTCACAATAGACGCAACACAGTGTTCTGCGTGCAGCACGTTCCAGTTTTGCTTTTGGAACTTTCTGGAATTTTTTTTCTGAACATGTTTATCTACAGTTGGTTGGCTCCACAGACGAGGAAACCAGAAGATGGGGAGGGCCAAGTTTATATGTTCTGATGAGGTAGAATAGAAGAAATAAAATATTAGGCAGAAAGGAGACAAATTGGAAGAAAAAAAGGACAGTTTTTTTTTTTTAATCTAAAGCCCCTAGCTTGCCCTGTGAGTCTTGCCCAGGACTTGCCCAAGAGCCAAACAATGGGCTAGCTTCACATCTGAAGTTCCTGAGGCGGATTAGCTTTGGAAGAGAAATTTGATAGTTGGTCTGGTTTGTCAACTTGACCCTCCTAAGATCATGTGACTTTGGTTGTATAACAGCAGATTGAACCGGAAATCCTGCCCTAAATGTGGGCAGCAGGGTTCTGATAGGTGCAGGACTTAGATAAAAAGAAGGAGAAAGTCGTGTAGGGAGAGCCGTGACTCTTCCTGAAGAAAACGCGTCTGCTCTCATCTGAGATCGTTGGCCTCCAACCTTGCCGTTTCCTTGAAGAGCTTCTTGATCTTCTGCTCTTGTCTAAGATCATCGGCCTCCAGCCTTCGAACTGAAACTTCACCGTTTCTCTGAAGAGCTTCCTTATCATCATCTTGGACTGGACTGAATTGGTGGTTGCTTCAATCCTAAGGCTTCAGCTCTTAGACCTCCTGACCAGCTACTGATTCCTCTGATTCTTCACGTGCAGTCGAAACTCAGGACTACATTGTGAGCTGATCTAATAAATTCCTTTTTCATATACTCATTCTTTGAATTCTGTTGATCTGACCAATACAAGAAAGAGCTTCACCTTCCACCAGAACTCCAAAAAGTCACACCTGTTGTTAAAAGCTTTAACCCCCCCCCACTTCATGTCTCCAAGCCTCCAAGCCTGGGGTGGGGCCCTGAGAGTCCTATCTCAACACCTATTGTCTACCTTGGAACTTCAAAGAGGAGACCCCCACTTCCTGCCTGGCTACCCCCCTTTCTCCAGGGGGCATATAAGAAAAAGACTGTAAGAAAAAGACTGCACTCTCCCTCTGCAGCAGCTTTCTGAGCCCCTGAGCCCCTCCCAGCTCTCACACCCTTGAGATGGCCTGGAAGCATGTGTTTCCCCACCTTTCTGGTTTTTTTTCTTTTTTGCTGTACAGGGCTACACTCCCTGCCCTATTTTTATCCTTTATTTTGAAACCGGGTCTCAGGAAGTTGCTTGCAGAGGGCCTAATTAGCTGAGGCTGGCCGTGAACCCGGATCCTCTGGTCTCCGCCTCCCAAGTACTGGGATTATAAGCATACGCCACCACGCCCGGCCCCACCTTTCTTTTTTTGCGGTACCGGGAATTGAACGCGGGGGCGTTCTATCTCCGTGCTACACCCCCGGCCCTATTTTTTATACTTTATTTTGAAACCGGGTCTCACCAAGTTGTGGAGGGCCTCACTAAGTAGCTGA
>PVJS01029961.1:0-24421 GCA_004027185.1 Glis glis
TTTTTTTTTTTTTTTTTTTGCTGTACCAGGGATTGAACCCAGGGGTGTTCTACCTCCGAGCTACACCCTCAGCCCTATTTTTTATACTTTATTTTGAAACCGGGTCTCAAGAAGTTGTGGAGGCCTCACTAAGTAGCTGAGGCTGGCCGCAAACCCGGATCCTCTGGTCTCAGTCTCCCAAGTACTGGGATTACAAGTGTGCGCCACCACGCCCAGCTGAGTTTCTCTTTTAAACCGATCTAATAAGGTCTTCAAATACTTTTCGTGGAGGGGGGGATACCTGATTGTTTTTTTTAACCTTTTGTCCTTTTTTTTGGCACTACCGGGTTTGAACCCAGGGGCATTCGACCTCCGAGCTACACCCCCAGCCCTATTTTTTATTCTTTATTTTGAAACAGGGTCTCACTAAGTTGTGGAGGGCCTCACTAAGTAGCTGAGGCTGGCCGCGAACTCGTGATCCTCCAGTCTCCACCTCGCAAGTACTGGGATTACAAGCATGCACCACCATGGCTGGCTGTCCTTGTGTCCTTTATAAGTCTTGTACAAGGTACTTGTTTTACAGATTGAGTGACCCCCATCTGAAATGCTTGGGAGCAGAGTTCGTTTTCTGATTTTAGTTTTTTCCAGATTTTCTAATATGTGCACATACATAATGATCTTGGTAGAGAACCCAAGTCTAAACACCAAGTCTATTTGTTTCATGTATGTAGTACACACATAGTATAGGTCATTTTATATTTTTAGTGTACCTGTGTTTTGTTTACAACTTGCCACAATATAAGAGAAAGATGTGGAATTTTCCAATTTTGATGTCGTATCAGACCTTAAAGAGTTTTAGATTTTGGAACATTTTTGGATTTCAGGTTTTTGGATTAGGGTTGCTCAGTTTGTACCTGTTTTTTTGGTGGGGATGGTACTGGGGATTGAACCCAAGGGCAGTATACCTTCAAGCTACACTACCATCCCTTTTTAACTTTGAAACAGTCTCACTAAATTGTGGAGGGCTGTGAAGGGTCTCACTAAGTTGTGCGGAGGCTGGGTTTGAATCCGTGATCCTTCTATCACCGCCTCCCAGTTACTGGGATTCCAGGCCACGTGTGCACCACCATGCCTGTCCTAAAAATATTCCTCTTTTTTGGTACTGGGAATTGAATCCAGGGGCATCTTACCTCTGAGCAACACCCGCAGCGCCATTTTATTATTCATTTTGAAACGGTCTGGCTAGGTTGCTGAGAGTCTCAGTCCTTTGCCGAGGTTGTCCTTGAACCTGCAATCCTCCTATTTCAGCCTCCGAAGCACTTGGGATTACAGGCGTGTGCCATCACACCTGGCTCTAAAAAGACTCTAAAAGTCAAAATGTCACTGCTATGAACACAGTAAAGTAATATTAAATATCTAGTTTGAGGTATGTTCTCAGAAATGAAGGCTTGCTTTCAGAACAGGATACTGGCATTCTCAGACATGTCGTTAGGAGGTTCCTTTCATGCACTCACTCTTGTTCCTCGCTCCTGCACTGTCAAGGTGCTCCTGACCTCTGACAAAGCTGCTGCCAACTTCTCAGACCGCTCTTTGCTGAAGAACCTGGGGCACTGGCTGGGGATGATTACATTGGCCAAGAATAAGCCCATCCTGCACACGGTGAGTTCAGCGCAAGGTCCACGGCAAATCTGATCATGCTTGTGGGGCATGTCTAAAAGTTTAGGTTTTGACGTCTATTTTAATGATTATTGTTTTTTTGTAAGATTGTGGTCCATGGTGCTTGGGTTTTGTTGGCTTTTTTTTTTGGATGGGGTGGTACTGGGGATTGAACCTAGGGGCATTCTACCTCAGAGATATATCCCCAGCCCTATTTTATTTTTTATTTGGAAGCAGGGTCTCACTATGTTGCTGTCAGCCTCCTGTCTCAACCCAAGTACTGGGATTACAGGTGTATGCCACAGGTCCATGGTTTGAATTCATAATTCTGTGCTGTGGGTCCTACAAATTTTAGGATCATGAAAAGCCAGCAGTATGTGATAGTCACCTCTTCCTCATTCTAAGACAAGGCTCAAATATTATGTTGATTCGTTTTTGTTGGGTGAGCGTGGTGAGATACCTTTCTTTGCATACTTTAGGAGGGCTTTTAGGATACATTCCTAGATTTTGAAGATTTTTTAAATTCTAGGACTTGGATGTGAAATCTTTGCTGCTGGAGGCTTATGTTAAAGGACAGCAAGAATTGCTCTATGTAGTGCCCTTTGTCGCCAAAGTCTTAGAGTCCAGCATTCGTAGTGTGGTGAGTAGACTTTAATATTTTATTTGTGGCCAATTTGTAAGAATTGAACTGTTTCAACACAAAGCCCAAAAGATTATATTCTTAGTTCTTATGACCATAAAGCATGTTCAGTCTGTTTTTTTTAGTGGATTCTAGACAATTTGAGAAGCTAGGTGAAATTACAACTGAATCTAAGGTATGACTTTGTATTTTCCTGAAATATGTCATTAATGGGAAGGATAGGAGTTATGTTATGATCACAAAGGATTAAATGTTTATTTCAAATAATCCAAATTAAAAGTTTATTGTGGAGCCAGTATAACATTTAGTTTTTCTTTAGGTTTTTAGGCCACCAAACCCCTGGACTATGGCAATTATGAATGTATTAGCTGAGCTACATCAGGAACATGACTTAAAGGTAAGTTTTTTGCTTCTTTATCCTTTGGAACATTCTCTACCTTCAAATGTTAAAACTTACAGAAAAAACAGTATTTTAGTATGGGAAGCACTGTAACAATTGGTTTGAGTAGAGTATATTATGAATAAAATTACATTTTTCTTTCCAAATTCAAATCAAATATTGGAATTATGCAGTTAAACTTGAAGTTTGAGATTGAGGTGCTGTGCAAGAACCTTGCGTTAGACATTAATGAGCTGAAACCTGGGAGCCTCCTAAAAGACAAAGATCGCTTGAAGAGCCTGGACGAGCAGCTGTCAGCGCCAAAGAGAGAGGCCAAGCAGCCCGAGGAGCTGCCCCCCATCACAGCAACGAGTGAGTGTGACAGCGGGCCAGCCCGTTACCTAGATGTTCTCTCAAATGGTACCTCTCCATGTACATAGCAAGCTGCTATTATTCCACATAGTATTGGTGCTGACATTTTATATATATTTTAGTGATCCTCATAAGTTAGCAAGTAAAATGTCTAAATTTAGTTTTACTTTTTTAGATTACATCCCAGCCATTCATGATCTTTTTTTTTTTTTTTTGTATTGGGGGTGGAACCCAGAGGCATTCCACCTCCAAGTTCAACCCAATTTCATTTATTTATTTATTATTTATTTATTTTTTTTAGTGGTACTGGGGATTGAACTCAGAAGCATTCTACCTCTGAGCTACACCCCCAGCCCTATTTTATTTTTACTTTGAAACAGGGTCTCACTAGGTTGATGAGAGTTTCACTGCTTGCTGAGGCTGTTCTCGAACCTGTAGCTTCACCGTTTAATTGATTACCCGTACTATAGTGCATTATTACTGACATGAGTTTATACATTTTGTGTACATCCTCCTGTCTCAGCCTCCCAAATACTGGGATTACAGGCATGCGCCACCAGACCTAGCTCCGATTTTTTTTTTTTTTTTGTGGTACTGGGGATTGAACTCCAAGCTACCCCCAGTCCTATTTTATTTTTATTTAGAAACAGACTCTCACTAGGTTTGCTGAGAGTCTAACTACTTGCTGAGGCTGTCCTCAAACCTGTGATCCTCCCGTATCAGCCTCCCAAGTACTGAGATTACTAGCGTGCGCCACCACGCCGGGCTCCGATTTTATTTCTTATTTCAAAACAGAGTCTAAGTTGCAGAGGGCCTCACCAAGTTGCCGAGGCTGGCTTCTAACCTGTGATCCTCCTGTCTCAGCCTCCCAAGTACTAGGATTACAAGGCTGTGCCACCACGCCCAGACATTCATCATATTTTTAATTAACTTGAGACTTAAAAGTTATCTCTTTTTTTGTTAGATGTCTTAAAGTAATTGCATGGCATGATGGTCTTCATTATCTCTCAAAGCTGGGGTTTACTAGACCAACCTGCCAGGGGAACAGATAATTTAAAGTGCATCAAGATGATTGGAGGTGTTTGGGGTGGGGTGTAGGGATTTTGAAAAATTGTGAGGTGTGGTTAGAATAAACTAGTTTTTCTTTCTCGGCAGCTAAGTAAGAATCTCGGGTAAACATAGGGAATGGGCTGGGTTGAAAACAGACACCTGGCCTGGCACATTAGTGCATGCCTTTAATCCCAGCCACCTTGGAGGTTGAGGCAGGAGGGTTGCAAGTTTTAGGACATCCTTGGCAACTTAATGAGAGACCCCCTCTGAAAATACAAAGGCTTGGAGGTGTAGCTTAGTGGTAGAGTGCCCCTGGGTTCAATCCCCATTACTGCCAAGAAAGAAAGAAAGAGGGAGAGAGTGAGAAAGAGAAAGAAATAGATACCTGTCATAAACTAAACCTATGGAACCACTAATGTTGCTTCACCGTTTAATT
This sequence comes from Glis glis, assembly GCA_004027185.1. NCBI lineage: Eukaryota > Metazoa > Chordata > Mammalia > Rodentia > Gliridae > Glis > Glis glis. The sequence goes on from PVJS01029961.1 coordinate 4,513, forward strand.
GATTACCCGTACTATGGGGCATTATTACTGACATGAGTTTATACATTTTGTGTACATCTCTTACAGTAATAATAGACTTTTCATAATGGGAAAGGTATGACTTAAAACATCCCTTCGCGAGCCGGGCGTGGTGGCGCACGCTTGTAATCCCAGTACTTTGGGAGGCAGAGACCGGAGGATCCGGGTTCGCGGCCAGCCTCAGCTCTCTCTCTCTCTCTCCCCATCTCTCTCTCTCTCTCTTTCCTTAGTGAGGTCCTCCGCAACTTCGTGAGACCCGGTTTCAAAATAAAGTATAAAAAATAGGGCCAGGGGTGTAGCGCGGAGGTAGAACGCCCCTGCGTTCAATCCCGGGTACCGCAAAAAAAAAAAAATTTTTTTTTAAAATAAAAAAAACCCATCCCTTCCCCAGAAACTAAACCAATTAGTTTAATTTGATAACAACCACTTAATATCCACCTAATAATAATGTAAACTCAACAAATGTGCTCTTTTTTATCTTTATCTCTTATTACTTTACATTTAGCAACTTCTACAACACCTGCTACCAGCACTACCTGTACAGCCACCGTTCCACCACAGCCACAGTACAGCTACCACGACATCAATGTCTATTCCCTCGCAGGCCTGGCACCACACATTACTCTAAATCCAACAGTAAGTAAATAATGTTCCATTCCCTCAATTCAAAGTAAGCCATTAGGTCACCTACCCATTCCTCTTCCCCTTCCCTTGGGATTATTTTGTAGGGTTTTGACAGAGTAACAAACTGTTAATTGCTGTGTAGTACAGTTGGAATTTTGTTTACAATAGTCTAAGTGATAAGATACCATTCATATTTATTCCTTTTATCTCAATTCATAATGATTAAATTAACCAACAATAAAACCATGTAAAATTCTACACAGATAAAATACCGTAGCTTTTTGCTTTTCTTTATGATGCTACTTTAGCCTTGTATTAAGCCATTTCTTTTGGCAGGTAGCTAGAACTGAGCTGATCTTTATATATACAGTTTCCAGGTTAAGGTCATAAAATGGGACTTGGTACTTCGAATTAAGTTGTTGGGGCTGGGTCCAGGAGGCTACCTGATCTAAAGTCATGTAAAATAACTTGCTCCATATATTCAGGATAATAATTTATTCCTTGTTCTCCTCAGTCTTTTATTCTACTTAACACTTGTCTAAGCCAGAATCAGCTGCTTTTTGGAATATATGTTGAACTTTTGTATTAAAAGGATTTGAGCCGGGCGTGGTGGCGCACGCTTGTAATCCCAGTACTTTGGGAGGCGGAGACCAGAGGATCCGGGTTTGCGGCCAGCCTCAGCGCGCTCTCTCTCTCTCTCTCCCTTGTCTCTCACTCACTCTCCTTAATGAGGCCCTCCGCAACTTCGTGAGACCCAGTTTCAAAGTAAAGTATAAAAAATAGGGCCGGGGGCATAGCGCAGAGGTAGAACGCCCCTGCGTTCAATCCCCGGTACCGCAAAAAAAAAAAAAAAGGACTTGAAAGGATTTAAAGAGATCATATCAATGTTTTCTTCTCTCTCCTCCCACGTGATGGGTAGGATGCAGTGGGGAAATCCGGATGTAAAATTATAAGTCCTCTCTGAAACATGCCCAGTAATTTGAATATTATTATGTGTTCATTACGAGTATTTTAAAATTTTATTACAAATTCAATTAGTTAAAATTGCCCAAGTGAGAATTAGACCATAGTTTATGCCGAATATAAAGGATCAAAAGCAATCTTTTTTTTTGTGGCACTGGGGTTTGAACCCAGGGGCATTCTACCTCCGAGCTACATCCCCAGCCATATATATATATATTTTTTTCGGTACTGGGGATTGAACCCAGTGGTGTTCTACCTCCGTGCTACACCCCCAGCCCTATTTTTTTATACTTTATTTTGAAACCGGGTCTCACGAAGTTGTGGAGGGCCTCACTAGGTAGAGAGAGAGCTGAGGCTGGCTGCAAACCCGGATCCTCTGGTCTCTGCCTCCCAAAGTACTGGGATTACAAGCATGCGCCACCATGCCCGGCTCCCCCAGCCCTATTTTTTATTCTTTATTTTGAAACAGTCTCACTAAGTTGCGGAGGGCCTCACTAAGTAGCTGAGGCTGGCTGCGAACCTGGATCCTCTGGTCTCAGCCTTCCAAGTACTGGGATTACAAGCGTGCGCCAAAAGCAGTCTTTCAAATGAAGCAAGAGACCTCACCGGGCACTGTAAAATACTTGTAATACTGAGGAATTATTTGTAGCAATAATATTTTTCGTTTACCTGTTATACTGAAGATCGAACGCAGGGCCTCACACATGCTAGGCCAGTGAGGTATACTTGAGCTATACCATACCCAGCCCTCCCATGCTTTTTAAATAAGTACCTTATCTGTTATTCTAACTTTGCAAGTGATGTGTCCATAAGCAGGTAATGCATCTTACAATGAACAGTTTGGCTATTAAACGTGAATTTTTATTTTTATTTATTTTTTTGGTACTAGGGATTGAACCCGGGGTATTCTACCTCCGAGTTACACCCCCAGCCCTGTTTTATTTTTTATTTTGAAACAGTATCTCGCTAGTTGATGACAGTCTCACTACTTGCTGAGGCTGTCCTCGAACCTTTGATCCTCCTCTCTCAGCCTCCCAAGTACTGGGATTACAGGCGTGCGCCACCATACCCAGCTTTAACTTGAATTTAAAAAAAAATTAAATGTACCCCTATACTGAATACTTTGCTTTCTATGTAGGCAAGCTCCTGTTTTCTGAGGTTTTCATTAGCTAACTTGGAATTCTGTAATTTCTGCTAACCTTGAAGTATTTCCAAAGTCATCAGTGACATCCTGTTGACTTAATTTGTGTGCCTCTACCTTTCCCCAGATTCCTTTGTTTCAGGCCCATCCACAGTTGAAGCAGTGTGTGCGTCAAGCAATTGAACGGGCTGTCCAGGAGCTGGTCCATCCTGTGGTGGATCGGTCAATTAAGATTGCCATGACTACTTGTGAGCAAATAGTCAGGAAAGACTTTGCCCTGGATTCTGAGGAATCTCGAATGCGAATAGCAGCTCATCACATGATGCGTAACTTGACGGCTGGAATGGCTATGATTACTTGCAGGGAGCCTTTGCTGATGAGCATATCTACCAACCTAAAAAACAGTTTTGCCTCAGCCCTTCGTGTAAGTTGGTTATTTATTTGGTATAGTATAAAATGTCTTATAGTATAAAATATTTGTCAGAATTTTTCTTTGCTTGTGAGGGCATTACCACTTAATCTTAAAATCATTGTATTTATTTGATGTCTTCTTTCTTGTTAAAGTGTGTGTTCTTGGTGGCCAAACATCATACCTGCTTTTTGCTCATTGTTGTATTCTCAACAGTGTTTGGTAGACAGCCAATACCCAAATATTTGTTGGTTTAAAGAAATGAAGGATTTTTTAAAGTGCATTAAGGTTATCATCTCAATATTGTTACCCATGAAAATTTTAAAGCAGTTGGAGTAGGATACTACAGAGTGATTTAAAGTGATTTTTGCAAGTACAGTCACAAGCACATATGTTCTTTACGTAACTTGGTTATTAGTTTTGAGTTTCAGATGACACAGTTAATAATTCCTTGGCTACTTTATTGTTTTCTTTTTTTTTTTTTGCGGTACCAGGGATTGAACCCAGGGGCATTCTACCTCCGAGCTACACCCCCGGCCCTATTTTTTATACTTTATTTTGAAACCGGGTCTCATGAAGTTGCGGGGGGCCTCACTAAGTAGCTGAGGCTGGCCGTGAACCCGGATCCTCCGGTCTCCGCCTCCCAAGTACTGGGATTACAAGCGTGCGCTACCACACCCCGCTTATTGTTTTCATATTATTCACCATGTTCACATCAAACTGATAGTTTAGGTGTTTTTTTTTTCTTTTTTTGCGGTACCGGGGATTGAACCCAGGGGCGTTCTACCTGGAGGGCCTCACTAAGTAGCTGAGGCTGGCCATGAACCTGTGATCCTCCGGTTTCCGTCTCCCAAGTACTGGGATTACAAGCGTGTGCCACCACGCCCGGCAGGTGTTTTTATCTTACAGATGAGGGAGCTAATAATGCTGTATCAGGTCACAGCTGATTCACAAGTACAGCTGATTCACAAATACGTCAGAACTCTACTTGTGATCTACTTGTTGAATGCATTGCATTTCCTACCATCCACATCAACTTTAAATTTTCTTTCTTTTTTCCCCCCGTTCCTAATAGACTGCATCCCCACAACAAAGGGAAATGATGGATCAGGCAGCTGCTCAATTAGCTCAGGACAATTGTGAATTAGCTTGCTGTTTTATTCAGAAGACTGCAGTAGAAAAAGCAGGCCCCGAGATGGACAAGAGATTAGCAACTGTAAGTGTTTAGCATTCACCTTTTACGTTTTTTGTCTTTAAATTTAAGAAAATGCCTCATAACAAGAACCTCAGTGACTTTTTTTGTTTGCAGGAATTTGAACTGAGAAAACATGCTAGGCAAGAAGGGCGCAGATACTGTGATCCTGTTGTATTAACATATCAAGCTGAGCGGATGCCAGAGCAAATCAGGCTGAAAGTGAGAATTAGCGCTCTCTCTCTGCTTCATCTTTGTTTTCTTTGTTTTTGTTGCTTGGACTCCACACTGGGACTGGGACAGCAGGGCTAAATGTTGTTTCTGAGGAAGTGTCTCACCCCAGTAGCATTTCACTTTAAAGTTGCCTATGGAGCCAGTATGGAAATAGCTTAGATTTTCTACATTTCCCAAAGTTGTTCAAGTACAACTCTTAAGAGTTTGTTTGCCTGTTAGCTTTTCTTTCCCGACTTGGCCTCGCTGGCCACATTTTTTTTAATTTATATTTTTACTGATAGTTGCCTAATGGATCCCAACGAGATGGTAAGGAATCTGATACTGTTTATCAGCTCCAAGGGAGAATTGCACTGGCACAGTCCCATTTGAGGCATTTTCCGGTGGAAAAATGTATTTAATAAGGGTTACTAACAAGGAAATGGGAAATTCTCTTCTGAAGTGTGTGTTCGTAGACATGCATGCTCACTTGTGCTGATACATGTTGGAATGATGTAGAACCCCTGTGTTCACTCCCCATGCAAACTTTCCACTTCAAGTAAAGTTTCCTGTGGTTGTGGAGTGTATCCTGTTAAGATAGGCTTTCTTCTCTTAAGGTTGGTGGTGTGGACCCAAAGCAGCTGGCTGTTTATGAAGAGTTTGCACGCAACGTGCCTGGCTTTCTGCCTACAAATGACCTGAGCCAGCCCACAGGGTTTTTAGCGCAACCCATGAAGGTAAATACTTTTCTGGGATTAAATTGATTGTTTTTGTGAGTTAATATATTATTTTCTTCTTGGGATCTTAAGTTATAGGTATTCTTTGTATCAGATCATCATGGTATATAGGGTTTTTTTTTAATCTATGAGGTTGATTTGACTTTAATGTTTAATCTATGAGGTTGACTTATTAGAGAAATTTGTACCATAACCACATGACTTATCCTGTGTGTGTTTTGTTGGGAGGGGGTGGTGGTGTACAATTTTGAACTTCTTTACCAAATAAGTTGAAAATTAAAGGAAGCCATTTTCACCAAAAACTCTAGAGTAAGTTGCTGACCTAATGTCCTTACTTATTATTCCTGAAATTTTTGGTGCATGAATGCGTTCATGTGTATTTGAGACAGTGTTTCTCTGTTACCCAGGCTGGCCTCAACTTTGAGGTATTCCTACCTCAGTCCTCTTCCCAAGCAGCTGGGATTATAGGTTCATGGCACCATGCCCAGCTGGTTTATATTTCTTCCAGAAACACTCTCCTGTGATCACTGTGCAAACATTAAAATCAAGATACTAAGCCAGGCATGGTGGTTCACGATTGTAATCCCAGTACTTGGGAGGCTGAGACTGGAGGAACGCAGGTTCACAGTCAGCCTCAGCAACTTAGTAAGGCCTTTTGCAAGCTACTGAGACCCTGTTTCAAAAATAAAAAAGGGCTGGGGGTGTAGCTCAGAGGTAGAATGCCCCTGAGTTCAATCTCCAGTACTACAAAAAGAAATTAAAACATGTAACCCCATCTAATTCTTTGATATCTCATTCAAGTTTCACTGACTTGTCCCAGTAACGTGTAGAAAAGACTTATTTTAGAACCACACGTTTCATTTAATTTTGTCATTTTTAAAATCTCCCTCAGTTTCCTTATTTTTCATGACCTTTACACTTCTGAAGATTTTAAGCCAGTCATTTTCTGGAGTGGCCTGGTTTGGGTTTGTTATTGTGTTCTCATGGCTACATTTAGAGAGAGAGAGAGAGGGAAGAGAGGTAGGTGTGTGTGTGTGTGTGTGTGTGTGTGTGTGTGTGTGTGTGTGTTTTCTGGGAGCCAGCACAAGGTCTTATTCATGTGAGGCAAATGTTCTGTTACTGAGCTACATCTCTAGTCTTAGATAATAGGTTTTTGGTAGGAATATCACAGAAGTGATGGCAGTGCTCTTACTCTGTCTTATGGTGCTTTTGTGTGTGTGGGGAGAGTACGCACATTGAACCCAGGGGCATTCTACCTCTGAACTACACCCTAGGCTATTTTATTTTGAAACAGGATCTAAGTTGCTGAGGCTGGCCTCAAACTTCGATCCTCCTATCTCAGCTTCCCAAGGACTGGGATTATAGGGGTGGGCTACCATGATGCCCAGCTTTTCATGGTTTCAAACACGTACTTTCTTAGCCTGTAGAGGGCTTACTAGATGCCACAAATGGCGCTACCACTTATTACTGATGATGCGCTCCCTGTGTACTTGAATGTGCTGGTGTTTACCAGACTTCTCAATCTTAAATATTCCTCCCCCTATGTCTACCTTGCACCATCCTACTTGATAGCATTAAGACTGAATAGCTCAGGAGGGTGGGGGGTTGATAGAGACCCTCTATGTTATGATGAAAATATAAAGGGAACAAACATGCTAAGAGACCTCTGTTAGGTATATATAACAGTGAAAAACCTTAAAATGTTTTGGTTATCTTTTTGTTGCTTTTATTTCCTTCTCTAAAAATAGCAAGCGTGGGCAACAGATGATGTAGCTCAGATTTATGATAAGTGCATTACAGAACTGGAGCAGCACCTACATGCCATTCCCCCAACTTTGGCCATGAACCCTCAAGCTCAGGCTCTTCGAAGTCTTTTGGAGGTTGTAGTATTATCTCGAAACTCCCGGGATGCCATAGCTGCCCTTGGATTACTCCAGAAGGTTGGTTCCTAAGCTGTTACTTCTAGAAGAAACTAGATTTGAGAAGATTTAGTGACCTATACCATTGTAAACATGTTTATGCTGTAATGCTTATCATTTAAAAAAATTAACATGTCAAGTTATTATATAATCAAATTAAATAATATAAATAGGTGATTTTTCTCTGGTATAGACGCTTGTCGTGGCATCTATGAATGGTAAAGTAGGAAGTTTTATTTTTCCTTAGGGAAATATTTCCTGGAAATATGATTATTGAAAAACTTTTTTGGTACTGGGGATTGAACCCAGGGACGTTCTACCTCCCAGCTACACCCCCAGCCCTATTTTATTTTTTATTTTGAAACAGGGTCTCAATAAGTTGCAGAGGGCCTCACTAAGTAGCTGAGACTGGCTGTGAACCTGCGATCCTCCTGTCTCAACCTCCCAAGTACTGGGATTACAAGCGTGCACCACCATGCCTGGCTTGAAAAAACTTTAAAAAGAAAGCTCTTTGGATTTTGAGGGACAAATCCAGTAATTGAGGAATGGGTCACAGTAGGTAGGGAGCTCTGGAGTTTATATAGATGTTGCTTCAGGGCCTTTTATGAAAATGAAGAACAGAGAATGAGCCTGAAGTAGATAAAACTGAGAGATAACACTCCTGAGACTTCGAAAGTGTGTAGTTGTTTGCATTGAGGATTGATCTTTAGCTTTCATAGTTGCTCTGAGTATTATGTTTTTCATGGTTCCAAAGATTTTTTTGCCCACAGGCTGTAGAGGGCTTATTAGATGCCACAAGTGGTGCTGATGCTGACCTTCTGCTACGCTACAGAGAGTGCCACCTCTTGGTACTAAAAGCTCTGCAGGACGGCAGGGCATATGGATCTCCATGGTGCAACAAACAGATCACTAGGTTAGTCACCATCTTAGAAGAGTAGTAATGATTTGATTGTCTTTTGATATACTTGGCCCTATTTCGGTTCAGAAATTCCTCTTTTTTTTCCTAGAAGGTAATTGGGACATTTGGATTTCTTAATTCTAAGAAATGGTGAATGTTCTTTTCCTACCTGATCTCTACCTTTCCCCCATGATGGTTACAGAAACCCATACCTTGTTTCGGGAAATAAATTGTAGGTCATTTGTTTCAATTATTTCATACCAGTAGTGTTGAGAGTAAATATTTTAATGTCTTGAGTGAAATCCTGTTTCCTAGAAGTTCAAAGCAAAGCCTGGGCTATGGTAACATTGAATTGTCCTTAACACACTGGGCTGCCCTACTTCATTAGTTGCTCCGTTCTGTGTGTGTGTGTGTGTGTGTGTGTGTGTGTGTGTGTGTGTGTGTTTTGTTTGTGTTTTTGTTTCAAGCTAATGATCTGTTCTACCACTAAACTATAATACTAGCTGTTTTAAAACTTGGATAATGGTTTTCACAGTTGACTCTTTAAGGCATCCTTAATTTGAAACAAGTTTTTATTAAATAAAAATGAGCTTTTTATTTTACCTTACACAGTACGGTTAAGCCTATATGAATAAAATACTGACCTTTTCTAGGTGCCTAATTGAATGTCGAGATGAATATAAATATAATGTGGAGGCTGTGGAGTTGCTAATTCGCAATCATTTGGTTAACATGCAACAGTATGATCTTCACCTAGCTCAGGTATGAAGGAATTCACTTTAGCTGACAGAAGGACTCAGTGTTTTTCCCCTGTGATATTTTCCCCTTACATTGCATTTTCTGTGTTGCCAGTCAATGGAGAATGGTTTAAACTACATGGCCGTGGCATTTGCTATGCAATTGGTAAAAATCCTACTGGTGGATGAAAGGAGTGTTTCACATGTTACCGAGGCTGATCTGTTCCATACCATCGAAACCCTCATGAGGATTAATGCTCATTCCAGAGGCAATGCTCCAGAAGGGTGAGGATGAAATGCTTTGGGTTCCCAGTACATTCAGCAGTCTCCTATGAAAGAGCTTTAGAAATGAATGTACAGACTTACTAACATTATACTTGTTAGAACTGCTTTTCTAAAACATAATGAGAAGCGTTAGTTAATCCTAATCCTGTCACTGGAAGGATGGAAGCCTAACTGCCAGATCTTCTTGGCGTAGAGCAGTATATAAGGACTGCCGAATTGGCATCAGAGTCCTATGGTTGGTGCCCTTAGAAGCTCTCTGATTTAAACCACGTGGACTTACCCTTTCTACTCCTGTTTCTTAATAAAATGGAAATTATTTCTCAAAGAACTGTTGAAAATTTAAGATAAATAACATAAAGAAAGCATGCTACATAGTAGGCAAGCATTGAATTATTTGTTGGCTCTGAACATCAGCCCCCATTTCAAGGGTTACCTCTTTTGGTGATTAAGTAGCTAAACTGAAGTCATTTGCATGCCATGTTTTCATATGTAAGCAGATAAGAAGAGACCCATGCTACTTTTGTTTAAACATGGAAATGATAAAGTGAAGTGATCATCACGGTGGTTTCTATTAACTAATCAAATTGTCCAACTGTATGTCTGTGAAGTCACGACCATGAGTAGACTGGTTTTCACTCTGGATTTATTGTACTAGATTGCCCCAGCTGATGGAAGTAGTGCGGTCCAACTATGAAGCAATGATTGATCGTGCTCATGGAGGCCCTAACTTTATGATGCATTCTGGGATTTCTCAAGCCTCAGAGTATGATGATCCTCCAGGCCTGAGGGAGAAGGCAGAATATCTTCTCAGGGAATGGGTGAACCTCTACCATTCAGCAGCTGCTGGCCGTGACAGTACCAAAGCTTTCTCTGCGTTTGTTGGACAGGTAGAGCTTTTGGAAAGAAAGGTGCTTTTTATTCAACATAAGTAGGATGTGATACCTCCAGTATTAAGCTCACTTATATACCTGTGGTTAGACAGTTACCTCCATACTCATGCAAACCAAAAATGCCACTTTTGTGCCTTATTAAATTGATACAGCCTATATGTCTCCTCATTGTTGATCACAGCAGTGAAGTCAGCATTTCCCACCCCAGTTTAGTCCTATTCCTATTTATCCCATTCCAGTTGTCAAAGTTACAACATACAATGGATCAGATAATGAACAGGGAAGCTGCCAGATACGATTTTACTACCTTGATGTGATGGATTATGGGCTAATAGTTAAAATTCTTGTAGCTTGTGTATTAAAAAACAAGATACAACAAAACAAAAAATTAAATTTTTAAATGAAAGAGCATTTTATTGTATTTTCTAATTTAAGTAGCTTAATCTACATGAACATAGTAACATATTCTTTTGAAAAATAGGGTTTTTTTTTTAGCATTTCTATTCATTAAATTTGGTGCGAATTGGTGTTTGAGTGTTAGGAACCAAACCTCTAGCTAAAAATCAGTTAGTGGGGAAAAAATACCAAAAGAGAGCCATAGTATCATTTAGTAATCTGTTTTTGATCACCACTGGCTGCTTTCAGCAACTATGAGGGATTAAGAGCAGTAGTCAGTATATCCGAACTATAATATAACTTGACAAGAGTGGTATTTTGCTGAACTGAACATAGGATTTCATTAGTAGAACTATTGTAATGTTTGTTCAGGGTGAGCTATCTGCTTATTTCTGCAGATTGACCATTACATTTCTTTAAACCAAAACTTGGGGTATGTTACCAAAGAAAGATTACTAATAAGGTCTATTTTTAAATACATGACAGCTGAATGTGGAAGAGCTGATTTGAATTCTGGAAGTTGTAACAAATTGTATTTTCTTTTTAAGATGAGAGCTGCTTAGTAAAATATACTAGACAAATTTCTCCTTTACTACGTAAGCATGCAATGGCGCATGCTTGTAATCCCAATACTTGGGGGGCTGAGGCAGGAGGATCACAGGTTCGAGGCCAGCCTCAGCAACTTAGCAAGACTGTATTTCAAAGTAAAAAAAAAATAATAGGGCTGGGCCAGACATGGTGGCGCACACTTGTAATCCCCCTACTTGGGAGGCTGAGACAGGAGGATCCGGGTTCGCGGCCAGCCTCAGCTACTTAGTGAGGCCCTCTGCAACCTTAGTGAGACCTTGTTTCAAAATAAACAATAAAATATAGGGCTGGGGGTGAAGCTCGGAGGTAGAATGCCCCTGGGTTCAATCCCTGGTACCGCCAAAAAAAAAAAGGGGGTGGCTAGGGGTGTAGCTCAGAGGTAGAATGCCCCTAGGTTAAATCTTCAAACCCCCCCACCCCCCAAAATCTAGAACACTATAAAACAGACCCTATTGAAAAATGTTACTACATGTTTATAATTCGATTTTTGATTTGGACAGGAGAAATTGGAATCAAGTGGGTTTTGTGATCATTGCTGTTTCATGGGTATGGATGTGGCACCTTGTCTCAGCTCTTCCTCTTGGCTTGTTTGCTCTTATCTTCCCTTTTTTTGGGGGGGGTACCGAGGATTGAACCCAGGGGCATTCTACCTCCGGGCTACACCCCCAGCCCTATTTTTTATCCTTTATTTTGAAACAGGGTCTCACTAAGGTTGCGGAGGGCCTCACTAAGTAGCTGAGGCTGGCCGCGAACCCAGATCCTCCGGTCTCAGCCTCCCAAGTACTGGGATTACAAGCGTGCGCCACCACGCCCGGCTCTGCTCTCATCTTCTCTTGAGAAATATAATGCGTTACACTTCTGGTCCCTTTTGCATCCTTTAGAGATTTCTTTTTTCCTTCTTTTACTTCCTCTATTGTATCCGACTGGTGCCGACTAGGCCACATTATAATCATAGTCCTACAAACTCAACTGTTTATCATTTATGAAGAGACAGTTAAATTTTTCTAGTTTCCACGATATCCTTCAAGTTTTCTCTCTGGGCTTGGTTTCTTTGTTTAGTTAAGTGTTGGCTTCCTTCCTCTACAGCCTTAATGTGTATTTCTATGTCTTTCTTTTGTTGTTTTTGGTGTTTTTTTTTTGCGCTATCCAAATAACTTTTCTGCTTAGCTTCACTTACAGATCATATGTTTTTATAATTTGTGGTTTTTCCTATAAGTAAACTTGCGTTTTTCACTTAATTGTAACTTAATATAAGAGTTTATTACATCTCTGTGGGTATTTTGGTTTGGTACCTACTTACTATATAAATTAATGATTTTTACGGGGGTAGCTGGTTGGAGGTGTTGTTTTTTTTTTTCCGGTACCAGGGATCGAACCCAGGGGCATTCTACCACCAGGCTATACCCCCAGCCCTATTTTTTGTATTCTTTATTTTGAAACGGGGTCTCACTAAGTTGTGGAGGGCCTTACTATGTAGCTGAGGCTGGTCGTGAACCCGGATCCTCCGGTCTCAGCCTCCCAAATACTGGGATTACAAGCGTGCGCCACCACGCCCGGCTGGTTGGAGTTTTGAAAGCTTGTTATTGGTTAAGTCAGTGAGAGGAAATTACCTTTATGTGAGAAGTAAAATATATGTAATTTAGGCTTCTCCTGGGAGAAAGATGAATTGTTGAGAACGACTTATTATGACAGGATTTATGAAAAGGTGGTTTTGGTTGTTTAGCCAATTTTCCAGATTATTTGGTGAGACCCTCCTGTTCAAAATTGCCATATTATCTCTTTTTCATTTTCCATCTTCCCTCTTCTGGAAGAGTGCTGTCATGGCTCCTTAATGGGGAAATCATCTCTTAATGACAGCTTTTTTCACAAAGTAATAATTAGAAATGTGACAATAGAAACAAATGTGAGAATATCTATTAAGCATAAAAGTTAAGGTGTACAGAGTTTGTGTGTATTATCTAATTGTGGCTCTTTATTTTTGTTCCCATGGTATAGATGCACCAGCAAGGAATACTGAAGACTGATGACCTCATAACAAGGTTCTTTCGTCTGTGCACTGAAATGTGTGTTGAAATCAGTTACCGTGCTCAGGCTGAGCAGCAGCACAACCCTGCTGCTAACCCCACCATGATCCGAGCCAAGTGCTATCACAACCTTGATGCCTTTGTCCGACTCATTGCGCTGCTAGTGAAGCACTCAGGGGAGGCCACCAATACTGTCACAAAGATTAATCTGCTGAACAAGGTCTGAAGTCCTTTCTTGTTCTAGTCTTTGTATATTTGAAATCTATATCAGTGTTCTTCCGTTCCACAGTGTCCAACCCTTCGCCAGAACATCTTGTCACTTCTCTTTTCTGACCTGAAATTAAGCTCAGAGATAAAATATGTAAACATATCACCAATTTTTGGTGGGTCGGGAATACTGGGGATTGAACCCAGGGGCATTCTGCCTCCGAGCTACACTCCTAGACATATTTTATTCTTTATTTTGAAACAGGGTCTCACTAAGTTGCTGAGGCTGGCTGCGAACCTGTGATCCGCCTGTGTCAGCCTCCCAAGTTCTGGGATTACAGGCATGCGCCACCACACCCGGCTCACCAAATTTTAGAAAAAGAATATAATGCCCTAAGTGAATTTTTGTTGTTTCTGTTATTGGGGATTGAACCCAGGGGCATTCTGCCTCTGAGCTACACCCAGCCCTGTTTTATTATTTTGAAACATCGTCTCACTAAGATGCTGAGGCTGGTAGCAAACCTCCTGTCTCAGCCTTTTAAGTACTGGAATTACAGGCATGCACCACCACTCCTGGCCTGACATTTTTTAAAAAAACATGTCAGAGCCAGGTATGGTGGCGCAATGCCTATAATCTCAGTACTTGGGAGCCTTAGACAGGAGGAACCCAGGTTCAAGGCCAGTCCCTGCAACTTAGCAAGACCCTGTTTCCAAATAAAAAGGGCTCAGATGTAGAATATCCTGTATTTAATCTCCAGTATCTTCCCCATCTCAAAAATGCTTTTTTTTTTTTTTTGGTGTCACTGGGGATTGAACCCCAGCTCCATTCTACCTCTGAGCTACATCCCCAGCCCTGTTTTATTTTTATTTGGAAACAGGGTCTCACTAGGTTGATGAAAGTCTCACTATTCACTGAGTCTGTCCTCAAATCTGTGATCCTTCTGTCTCAGCCTCCCAAGTACTAGGATTACAAGCGTGCACCACCACACCCGACCCCCAAATGTACTTCAGTATGGTAATTCATTGGTAATAATTACAAAAGATAGGGTTTTTTTGTGTGGTACAGGGGATTGAACCCTGGGGCATTCTACCTCTGAGCTACACCCCCAGCCCTATTTTTTATTCTTTTATTTTGAAACAGGGTCTCACTAAGTTGCAGAGGCCTCACTAAGTAGCTGAGGCTGGCCATGAACCTGGATCCTTCGGTCTCAGCCTCCCAAGTACTGGGATTACAAGCGTGTGCCACCATGCCCGGCGCACAAAAGATGTTTAATAGAATGAAATTTGCTCCCATAAACAGAATAGTTGTGGACAGATGGCTAGAAATGTCCATGGCTAACAGATAGATTGGCAGTTCCAATAGTAGGTGTGACATTTAATCATTGATTTGATTTAGATAGTGAGATTTTTGGAAAACTGCATATTAAAATTGTGCAAAAATATGTGTAAAAATGAACTTGAATTTTGGTCTTGGGAAATTTCAAGTGTGTCCTTCATGTCCCCCTCACTGCTCAGTGAGCTAATCAAGTGGTGCACAAGACAGTTCTTTGAGGCATCTCTGCAGCTCCGACAATAGCCTCACTGGCCACTTATTAAATGTCAAGAGAATTGTAAGACTTTTGCTAACTTGTCACCTTCAGGTCAGACCAGAAGAATTGGCCTGTTGGGATGTTTTAACATGATGAAATATGAGGGGCCATCCTGATTTCTAGAGCTTTTAGAAAAACCAGTGGGCATTTTGTGGAGAATCTATGGATATTGAAATTCAAATAAAACACACAGTGCTGCAGGTCAAGTCAAACAAATGTGTGGCTCCCTTGAGCATATAATTTCGTATTCAAATGATTTAGATCTTTCCTTTAATGTAGGGCTTATGAGTATAAGGTTAAAACAATATGACTTGAAAGTGGCAAGTGAATTTATCTATATGTCGTACAAGCTGTGATCTCTGCTTTCAATATAGGTCCTTGGTATAGTAGTGGGAGTTCTCCTACAGGATCATGATGTTCGACAAAGTGAATTTCAGCAGCTTCCCTACCATCGGATTTTTATCATGCTGCTATTGGAACTCAATGCACCTGAGCATGTGTTGGAAACCATTAATTTCCAGACACTTACGGCTTTCTGGTGAGTATTGTTAGATTTTATAGAGATTTCTTGTTAAGGGCTGCTGGTTTAGTATATTAACATTTTAGGAGAATTTTTGCATATTTTGAAGCATGTGTAGATTGTTTTGTAAGACAACATGCAGATTGTTTCCATTTATATGTTCTTCACTATATTTAAGTTTGAGCTTCTAACTAAGGTTTTTTTCTTCTTTCAGCAATACATTCCACATCTTGAGGCCTACTAAAGCTCCTGGCTTTGTATATGCCTGGCTTGAATTGATCTCCCATCGGATATTTATTGCAAGAATGCTGGCACATACGCCGCAGCAGAAGGTGTGGCTGCAGTTTATCTCCTACAGATGAAGGCTACCTAGGGCTTATTAGCACTGCCTGTAGATTTCTCTTTGTCATTTAGTAGTCATTGTATTTTTTTTTTTTTTTTGCGGTACCGGGGATTGAGCCCAGGGGCATTCTACCTCCGAGCTACACCCCCAGCCCTATTTTTATACTTTATTTTGAAACCGGGTCTCACGAAGTTGCGGAGGGCCTCACTAAGTAGCTGAGGCTGGCTGCGAACCCGGATCCTCTGGTCTCTGCCTCCCAAGTACTGGGATTACAAGTGTGCTCCACCACGCCCGGCCTAGTCATTGTATTTCCTCAAAGCTTATTTGAGAATTACTCTATTCAATGTTGAGTCGCCATGGAGAGAGGCTTAACAAGTACCTGTGCCTGAAAACTACTTGCCTGGTGACTAGGTGTTGCTTCTTTGACTTTATGGGCCACCTGTGTAAATCTCTTAAGCCTTTTGTTGTTTTTTTCCTTTTGATACTTTGTTGCTTTACACACTTTTCCATAATGACTTTTCCATAATGGTTAAAATTTTTTATGGTTTTTAATTGAAATCTTTGGGCACCTCCTTGGACATCTGCTTAGACCTCTGGAGCTTGCTAGTTTTATAGGTTCAGATTCTGAATGCCCTCACAGTTAAGGTTAAGAACCCATGAGCTATTTAATTGTTTTTGTTTTTTGCTTTTGCAGTATTAGGGATTGAAACCAGGACCTGATAGGCAAGTGCTCTACCACTGAGCTCCACTGCCTAACCTGGGCTACTTTTTTTTTTTTTGCAGGATTATGATCAAGTTCTAATTAAGAGTCCTTAGTCTAATTGGGAATATACCACTTTTAATATGAGAAGTATCTTGCAATTAAATGGCAAATGATCACTATAGAAAGTACCCTTCTTTGGCTCTTCAGAAGAAAATTTGACTACTATGTGCTGGAGTGAACTTGGCAAAAATGATGGTGAAATAAGTCTTAAATGAACTTGGTTTTATTTGGAGAAGGGCATTCTAGGAGGAGGAAGCACAACACACTGAATAAGATTATCCAAGAATGGACATAACTGATATGGTTGAGGGATAGTGAGCAGGCCAAGTTTTGCTGAAAATAGAGGATTCATGTTGTACACTAATGGGAGTAGGGAAAGAAATAGTTGAGACTCCATTAAATTAAAAGAAGGAATTAAGAAAATATAACCTCCAAGCTGGGCATGGTAGCACAGCCTATAATCCCAGTACTTGGGAGGCTGAGACAGGAGGATCACAGGTTTGAGGACAGCCTCAGCAACTTAGCCAGACATTGTTTCAAAATAAAAAGGTCTGGGTGTGTAGCTCAGAGGTAGAATGCCCCTGGGTTCAGTTCCTAGTACCACAGGAAAAAGAAGAAAAGAAAGCAGACTTCCCATCTGTCAGTCTCTCAGTTCTTTGAGTAGTACATCTGACATATCCTCAAGATCTCCTCCCCTTTTAAATTTTCTTACAGGCATAAGGACCAGTATGTCCTAAGATCTTTGGAACCGTTTAATTTCAAATACCATTTCTCTCTACCTTTATAATCTTTTCTAGTAGTCAGGAGAAAATACATTAGCTTGATTTATATTAGTATGAAGATATTCAAGTCACAGTATAGCTGCTTGGGCAACTTTTTTTGGTGGTTTTACAACATCTCAGTACAATTATGACTCATGTACATTTCTTTCTTTCAGGGGTGGCCTATGTATGCACAGCTACTTATTGATTTATTCAAATATTTAGCGCCTTTCCTTAGAAATGTGGAACTCACCAAACCTATGCAAATCCTCTACAAGGTAATTTGAATTTATAAAGTAAAATAACACCAGTGCTAATATTACTTTTACCTGGGAATATTAAGCATTATTATTATTGTTTTTATTGTTAAGCTTTTAAAGCACAACATACATTCAGAAAAGTGCAAAAATCCAACATATTTGCAAAACTATCACCCAGGGTATTCATATGTTCAATATCAGTAGATACTCCATTTTACAAAGCGAGGGTACAAATCAGCAGTATACTACTTACTGTTTTTCCACATCTTGCTGTTAATCTATTTTTTCATTGTAGCCATTTTGATACAGTAGAATCTCATTGGGTTTTTTAATTTGTTTGCGTATCTTTAATGATTTTTAAATGAGATTCATGAGTAGAATGGCCTTTCTGTGTTCTTCCAGTAATTCGCTCATGTTTCTGTTGGATTATTTGCATTTTTCTCATTTTTTACTTTTATATAATTTTGGCCGTTCTGGGGATCAAACCCAGGGCCTTGTACACAGAAGGCGAGTACTCTGCCACTGAGCTACATCCCGGGCTGCTCTCCCCTCAACCCCACATGTACTGGGGGTTGAACCTGGGGCATTCTAACTCCAAGGTACACCCCAGCCCTTTTTTGTTTTTTGAAATAGGGTCTCGATAGGTTGCTGAGGCTGGCTGCAAACCTGCGATTCTCCTGTCTCAGCCTCCCAAGTATTGGGATTATAGTCGTGCACCATCAGGCCTGGCTCCTCCTTATTTTTTAAAATAAGATTTCTTCATGTATTATGGATACAAGCCCCCCCCTCCATTTTTTTGGTGGTTGTGGGGATTGAACTCAACTGATCTACACCCGCAGCCCTATTTTATTTTTATTTTGAAATGGGGTCTCGCTAGGTTGATTCGAGTCTCACTACTTGCTGAGGCTGTCCTCAAACCCGAGATACTCCTGTCTCAGCCTCCCAGGTACCAGGATTACAGGCGTGCATTGCCACGCCCAGCTTCAAGCCCTTCTTTGATCTTTTCACTCTCTTACAGGAAGGTATTATTTGAGGAAGTTGTAAAATTTCCCATAGTCCCAATTACCAATTTTCTACTTAAACTGAATGTGGCTCTTTGTACTTACCTAAGAAATCTTTTCCTGCCTTAAATCTCTGAGATGTTCTATATGCCAGCTATGTATCTGAATTGTGAAGTTTATTGGGGAAAAAAATTGTCCAATATTCTCTTAAATTGTTTTTCTTTTCTGTAGGATCTGTATTAAATTTTTGTGTTTTCTTTATCAGTCCTCTCAGGGTTTATCTATTAGTTCTTTTAAAAACTTTTAACTTTTATTTTCTTATCCCCTTTCAGTACTGTTAAGATGTTTTGGTCGATAAGTGCTCTTTTTCTTCTGTTTTCATTAGTTGTATTTCTAACCTCTGAAGATAGATGCTTACACCATTGTACTTTTTGTTTTTGTGCAACCTACTGTAGCTGCTTCTTTTTTTTTTTCTATGGTGCTGGGAATTGAGCTCGGGCATTATGCTTTCAAGTCATACCCCCAGCCATATTTTATTTTTTCATTTGGAAACAGGGTCTTGCTAAGGCTGGCTTGGAATCTGCAATCTTCCTTTCTCAGACTCCCAAGTACTGAGATTACAGGCATTCGCCACCACGCCCAGCTTAGATGTAAACATTTCGATGATATTGTTAGTGTTAATCAGCCTTTTTTACTTGAGCTAAATTCACAGTAGGACTGTTACTTCTTTTTCTTATTGTGGAAATGTTTTCCTTGTTTTTAAAAAACAGGGTACTCTAAGAGTACTGCTGGTTCTTCTGCATGATTTTCCTGAGTTCCTTTGTGATTACCATTATGGGTTCTGTGATGTGATCCCACCCAACTGTATCCAGTTAAGAAATTTGATCCTGAGTGCCTTCCCAAGAAACATGAGGCTCCCGGACCCATTCACTCCTAATCTGAAGGTAACGTTCCAGACAGTTTTAAGGAAAAGTTCTGTTACTAATTTAGCCCTTTCCATGATAAGCATGCTATTTAAACCCCCTCCCCAATACACAACCATTGTACGTTAGGGAAGAGTATTATTTGGGGGAAACGATTATATTATTAAGCCTACTGTGGTTTGAAATTGTTGCTGCTGAGTATTGTTTGCAATATTTTTCTAGGTTTTTGTTTTTGTTTTTTGTTTTTTTTTTGCAGTACTGGGGATTGAACCCAGGGGCACATTCTACCTCCGAGCTCCACCCCCAGCCCTATTTTTATTCTTTATTTTGAAACAGGGTCTCACTAAGTTGCGGAGGGTCTAAGTAGCTGAGGCTGGTCACAAACCCGAATCCTCCCGTCTCAGCCTCCCAAGTATTAGGATTAAAAGCATGCACCACCACACCTGGCTTATTTTTTATTTTGAAACAGGGTCTAAATTGCTGAGGGCCTCACTAAATTGCCAAGGCTGGC
>PVJS01029962.1:0-24418 GCA_004027185.1 Glis glis
GGGCGTGGTGGCGCACGCTTGTAATCCCAGTACTTTGGGAGGTGGAGACCGGAGGATCCGGGTTCATGGCCAGCCTCAGCTCTCTCGCTCTTTCCCTGTCTCTCTCTCACTTTCTCTCTCTCTCACTCCTTAGCGAGGCCCTTCGCAACTTTGTGAGACCCGGTTTCAAAATAAAGTATAAAAAATAGGGCCGGGGGCGTAGCACGGAGGTAGAACACCCCTGCGTTCAATCCCCGGTACCGCAAAAAAAAAAAAAAAATACTAGCAAAATGATATATATCTGACTAATTTGTCAATAAGTATGACCACTATACTGATTTTAAAGATGAAATCTGAAATTAACACCAAAAGAAAACACAATTTTTGTCTTGGAAACATTAAACTTGCTAAAGTCGTACAGTGAACTTTGAAGTTGAAAATTTAGGTTCTGACTTTCATACTAATCAGTTATTTTAAAGCAAGTCACTTAACTGAGTCTCCAGGTCAGCTAAATTAAATACGCAGATCTCTAAGGTCTATTCTAGCTAGACTCTTCATGACTTTATATCTATATAATAGATTATTATATAGTAGGGTCTCTGCCAGATAACTGTGAATCACATTTACAGAGCACATGACTCAATACTTGGTTTGATAAAACAAATACGTTTTAAATATTTTAATAAGCTTTATTTAGCCACCTTAGCATTTGTTTTACATGATTCACACTGCCAAATACTGTGCGTGCGTGCGTGCGTGTGTGTGTGTGCGCACGCGCCCACATGTGCACATTCTACCCAAGAGCATTCTACCTTTGAGCTCTATCTACAGTCCTATTTTATTTCTTTTATTTTGAAACAGTCTTGCTAAATTGCTGAGGCTGGCCTTGAACCTGCAATCCTCCTGTTTCAGCCTGCGAAACACTGGGATTATAGATGTGTACCATGACACCTGGCAGTTGCCAAATACTCTTAACCTATTTTTTCTCCCACAGTATTTTGTTTCAAGAAATAAAAACATGGGTATAAAACTGCCTTTAACAAAGTGGAAATTAATAGGTATACATTTAAATATTTCAGGTTTAATTTCTAATAGATTTTAAAAATTTTATTGTTTGTCATTTCCTCCCAATCTTCAGACTTTTCCAATCCCATTCATTCCTCATACATAACCACCATTAACAGACCATTCATTGTGTAGCCTTATAAAACTTTATTACACATCACAGTATATATACATGTATATCCTTCCCTCTCATCTTTTGCACAAAGGAAATCAGATGACATATTTTTCTGCAACTTACTTTATTAATAGTGTATCTTGGATATTTTCCCATACACAGATAGATCTTATTCTTTCCAACAGCTACCTAGTATCCCATTGTGTTCATGTATTTAACTAAACTCTTATTGCTTGTATGCAATGGGTTGTTTCTAGACTAATGCTAGTCTAACATGAATCTTTAAAAACTTGGCAACTAAATCTGCAAGATAAATGATTACAAATAAAATTGTTTGATAAAATGGTATATGAATGTTAAATTATTCTTGAATTGCATTTTAAAAATTTATGCTGCTACAAAAAAAAGCATGTCTCTTCATAGTTTAATCTTATGAGTTACAGAGCAGTTAAAAAAAGGTAAATCTATAAGTACTGACATGTCTACAAAATACTGATTAATGTAAAAAGTTTTTATGTGAATGTGTTATATGTACTTGTATGTAAAACACATACACACAAGCTCCTTCTAATCCTTCAGGTCTCAATGTTACACATCTTCAGGCACACCCTCTCTGCCTACTCTACTGAAAATAACTCCCACTCTACACCCAATAATTCTTTATCAGAGTATTTTTTAAATTTCCTCTAAGTATACATAATTGCTACAAAAGAATTATTTTATGAATTTACTTGTTTTTTGTCTCCACTAATAGAATATAAGCTCCATAAAAACAGAGAATTATCTCTGCTTGTTAGTTATTTCAACCTTAACACTTAGAACAATGAATGTACAATTTTATATAGCATATAGAATTTTGCTCAACATGTATCTACTGAATGAATAAATACATAGACAATGCTTGTTAATAGGAACTACCTCTAGAAAATGAGATTGGGGAAGAGTTAAAAAGTAAGTTTACTTTCATGTCAGTCAAGTATACATTCTTATTTTTGACAATGAACATGTGTTATGTTTATTTAAAAATATTCCAGGGCAAGTTTTGTTTTAGTCAGTCTACTTCAGATGTCTTGCAATATGGTCATATAAGATTATTTTCTTGTTTTGCAAATTTAAATTATCTAAATGAATATTAAGTGGATTTTTGTTGTCTATTAAAAAAACTTCAAACTTTGCTTCATGAAGTTAGCCTTTTCCCTTCAATTCCATTTACTTTAATGCTGACTACTGAATTCCCATGAGTGCTTTGCTTTTGTATGTTCTTTCAAATTACTATTACCTTAAAGTTACACAGTACTTAAAATTTACAAAATACTTTGCATACTACTTGCCCCTAAGAGGTGTGCTGTGCAGAGATTACTGTTTACAGATTTGTTTCATTATACACATTATAGCAGATAATATGAAATCATTAACTGGAAATGTTTTAATCTGTCTGCAAATAACATATCTTGTTTGTTTGTGGTACTGGGGATTGAACTCAGGGGCATTCTACGTCTGAGTTACACCTCCAGCCCTATTTTTATTTTTAATTTGGAAACAGGGTCTTGCTAGGTTGCCGAGAGCCTCGCTATGTTGCTGAGGCTGGCCTCCTGTCTCTGCCTCTCAAGTACTGGGATTACAAGCATACACTACCAGGCCTGGCAATATATGTTTTAATACCTCAGACAGAAAAAGTGTTTAAAAATACATCTGATATTGAATGCATATATTTCTAAGACAACTTATTTTACAGAGTATTTGGAGTGATAAGGAAGCTAAAAGATCATTTAATTCCTTCATTTTATAGAAAAAAAATCACAGAATTTCAGCACCTGATCCAATCACACAGTAAGTTAACAACAGACAAGAATTAGAATCCAAGCATGACATCTGGTGTATTTTCTTTTCTTTTTTGGGGGGGAGGTACTAGGTATTGAACCCAGGGGCATTCTACCTCCTAGCTACACCTCCAGCCCTATTTTATTCTTTATTTTGAAACAGGGTCTCACTAAGTTGCGGAGGGCCTCACAAGTTCCTGAGGCTGGCCGCAAACCTGTGATCCTCCTGTCTCAGCCTCCCAAGTACTGAAATAATAAGCACGCACCACCACACCCAGCCTGCATTTTCAATCTTATAAAGTTCCTAGACATGAAATTCATGATTAAGAGCTAGGCGCAGTGGTGTATCCTTACTATAATCCCTGTAGTTGGGAGACTGAGACAGGAGGATGGCAGGTTTGAGGCCAGCCTCAGCAATTTAGGCAGGCCCTATTTCCTTTTTTTTTTTGGTACTGGGGATTGAACCCAGGGGCATTCTACTTCTGAGCTACACCCCCAGCCCAATTTTTTGCTCTTTATTTTGAAACAGGTCTTGCTAGGTTGCAGAAGGCCTCTCTAAGTAGCTGAGGCTGGCCGTGACCCGGATCCCCCGGTCTCAGCCTCCCAAGTACTGGGATTACAAGCATGCGCCACCATGCCCCGCTCAGCCAGGCCCTATTTCAAAATAAAAAATAAAAAGGGCTGAGGGTGTAGCTTGGAGGTAGAAAATCCCTGGGTTCAATTACCAGTTCCAAAATAAAAGAGAAAAAGAGAAAAAGAATTCATGATTAAGAAGTCAGGTTATACCAGTTATCTTGAGTATAACTTTTCTTAAAGTTGTAATTACTGCCACAAAAAAGCAAAATAATCAATTATAATTTCTGCTTTAATTAACACCAATGCCAACTATTGCATATCCTAGTGCTTCACATTTAAAATATTCCACTAATGACTAATCATTTCCTGAGATTTAGCCAACTTTTAATCATGCCAGGCCATTACTCACTTATTCCAGGACTTCTATTATACAATAGTAACCTCAGACACTATATGGAATTTTTGACAAATGTTTCTATGCTAAAAAAAAAGTGTTGCTCAATATGTATCCTTATCTGTCATGGCCATAATATCCTAGAAGCCATTTAATAGCTTGGTAAAGTATGAATTTCCTTTACTAAAAACAAGTTCATGTTACTCCCTTTGCATCAACCTTTCTTCCCTTACTGGAACTAAAAAATTGCCAATTATCATCGACTATCAGACTTAGCATGAAAGGTCATACTTTTCAAAAAAGCTTATTTCTGTGTTTTTACATTCCAGTCTTACATGATAATTTTGGAATCTACTTTTAAATTCAAACTGACAAGCTGGGCGTGGTGGCGCACGCTTGTAATCCCAGTACTTTGGGAGGCGGAGACCGGAGGATCCGGGTTCGTGGCCAACCTCAGCGCGCATGCGCGCGCGCGCGCGCGATTGATCGATCTCTCTCTCTCTCTACCTAGTGAGGCCCTCCGCAACTTTGTGAGACCTGGTTTCAAAAATAAAGCATAAAAAAATAGGGCCGGGGGCATAGCACGGGATCCCTGCGTTCAATCCCCAGTACCGCAAAAAAAAAAAAATTCAAACGGACAGGAAGACCAATACAAAGTGGACAAAAACCACAGATATTCCCCCTTAGTTTTTACTATTCTTAACATACCTGCAATAATTTAAATGACAATGCTTTATGAAAATATCATTTAATAGATAATTATTAAAAACAGGTGATATTAATTTGAAGTAAATAAAAATAATACCGCTTTATGTTCAATTGAATATTTTAAAAGAAATCTAAAATCAAGAGTTGCTGTTATTGAAAATGCATAAAAATAAAGTTAAACATTAATAGTTTTATTTTATGATGGTACTAGGAATTGAACCCAGGGACACGGTACCTGTGAGCTATACTCCCAACCCTTTTTATTTTCTATTGTGAAACAGGGTCTTGCTAAGTTACCACACTCTGGCCTGGTACCTGTGATCTTCTCTCAGCCTCTCAAGTACTGGGATTACAGGTGTGCGCCACAGTGCTTGGCTCAATTGTTGTATTTTGAATATTTAAGAAAGTATATTTGAAAAAAACCTTTCAAGTTCTTCTTCCCAATTTGGTTAGAAATCCGTTCTATCTGGTGATGTATACAAATGTTTTATATATTTGAACTCTCATAATGACATTTCACTTAATGTTCCATTGGGCTGATGACCAATACATGCATACAGTCACACACTTCAGGTGGGAATCAGAAAATTCCTCCTACAGAAGTAAGACTTTGTCAAAGTTGCTCAAACACACAAGGTGCATGAAGCCAAGCATCATCACAACAGATCTCTTTCGTCTTTCAATAATTTACACCAGTGTGTTTCTTGTGGTAGTCTTTCTCAGGTGAGTCCCAGAGAAGGTAGCACACTATCTGTAGTTTCTAGTTCTCCTGTTGACAGTTCTCCTTGGCATCACAGAGCACATTTCCTCCTATTCACACACCAGATCTGACTTTCTTCTCTTATCCTTGTATTTTTCACCTTCCTGCCCCTCTTTTGTCTTTTCCTACCCCTACTCTGTCTTTTTATTTAAATAGTAATAAGTGAAACAGACTTCTACTGATC
This sequence comes from Glis glis, assembly GCA_004027185.1. Lineage (NCBI taxonomy): Eukaryota > Metazoa > Chordata > Mammalia > Rodentia > Gliridae > Glis > Glis glis. Next base: position 5,602 of record PVJS01029962.1, read on the forward strand.
AGAAATAACTTGGAATCACAAACTACCAAGACTAAGAGACATGCATCATGCAGTCCAGTAGTTGGAAGAAAAATTTTTTTTTTCTGTAAAGAGCCAGAGAGTAAATATTTTGGGGTTCATGGACCATTTGGTCTCAGTCTAAACTACTCACCTCTGCCATTATAGCATGAAAATGATCACTGACAGGACAGAGATAATCTGTGAACAAATGTGTTTGCTGTGTTCCAATAAATAGAAGTGAGTTGGATTTGGCCTGTGAGCCATGGTTTGCCAACCATGGTTTGTCTAGTCCCTTCTCCATTGAATATCCCTACATCAATGTTTTATAAGCTGCCCTTTTAGATGTTAATGGGTCTGTTAAAAAACAAACAAGCAAACAAAGCCGTTCCAAGGCCAAAGAGACTTGGAAAATGCTACATGTACACATTATATTCCACTCTTGGAGATTCACAATGCCAAAGAATACAAAGGGAAAGAGGCTAAAAGTGGGTCAGTTTCATCATTCCTCCTTCCAGCTGCCCAAGGCCCTACTTAATTTCTGCAACACAATGAAACTCTCCTCTAATCCCTTACCTTGTATCTACTATGTTATTGATGGAAATTTATCAATGTTATGTGTCTAAGTGGCTTTTCTGTATCTCAACATAGACTAACCGGTGAGTTTAGTATTAAAAAAAAATGCCGGGCGTGGTGGTGCGCATTTGTAATCCCAGTACTTGGGAGGTTGAGACAGGAGGATCGCAGGTTTTCGGCCAGCCTCAACTACTTAGTGAGACCCTGTTTCAAAATAAAGATTAAAAGAGGGCTAGGGGTATAGCTCGGAGGTAGAATGCCCCTGGGTTCAGTCCCCAGTACTGCAAAAAAAAAAAAAAAAAAGAAAAACCTTTACTGACACATAAAAAAGTAATCATGGTTATTTTAGAACACTCAGAAAATATCACTACCAAAATAACTATCTATTGTTAACATGGTACAGGAATGTCTTAAGTGTGTGTGTGTATAATTTTTTTAATTAAATTCAGATTATCTCGTATATATATATATATTTTGTATCATACTTTTCTACTTGAAATCATGTCCTGAAATTTTCCTGGTATCATTAAAAGTGTTCAAAGGTATGGGTTTTAATAGCTTAATAATTTTTCCATCATAAGGTTGCACTGTAATTATTTTAATGACTTCTGCTGTTTGGGGACATTTAAGTCACTTCCTATTCTTTTTCTCTTTATACCTATCTCTTTTACTTTTCCTTAAAAATTATTAATGCCGACATTAATAGACTTCATCCACATCTGATTCTTTCCTTAGGAAAAATGCCTAAAAGAACAATCAATGCATTGAGTGAATAATTTTAAGATGTAATTGTCAAAATGGTTTTGGTAAAGGATGTAACAATTTACATTTTTCACTAAGAGTGAAAGAAAGATACAAACCTAATCACACCCAAGGCAGACATTATAATGTTCATTTAAAAATATAAAACCTTAGGCAAATCATATCTTTGTGAGGTACGATATTTGTTATATGTCCAGAAATATTCTATCCTTATCTTTGCTCTACTGTGAGTTGTATGCTTATATTATGTTATTATATCCATTTGTCTGTGTTCTTGTTACACTCAGAATAATTCCTGAAATATTTAGAATAATTTTTACAACAGTCTTCCCTAGCTTGTGTCCTTTTTAATTTGGTTAAGGTAAATTTTTTTTTTTGGTGGTGGTAACGGGAATTGAACCCAGGTGTTCTGCCTCTGAGCTACACCCCTAGCCCTATTTTATTTTATAACAGGGTCTAAGTTGCTGAGGCCCTTACTAAGTTGCTGAGGCTAGCCTCAAACCTGTGATCTTTCTGTTTTAGCCTTCTAAGTATTGGGATTACAGGCATGTACCACCACACTTGGCAACATATTTTTAATATACAGAAGATTTTTATTTTATACTCTAAAATAACAAAATTTCCCTCTGTATTGTATTTCATACTTAACAAAAGCAGATGGCCACATTTTTCTATCCTCTTTCAATCCTTTTATGAATTCAATTTAAATTTCAACTTTCTCCTCTATTTTATTTTTATATCTTAAGGTAAACACAGAACTTACTTTTTCCAGATCACCAACTAACACTCCATGTACTATGTGATATATAATCATTTCAATCCTAATATTTGTGATTTCACTTTATCATATATTCAAATTGGTGCTATTTCTGCTACATAAGCTTACTTTTCCTTATCTTTTTTTATTGTGTGTGTGTGTGTGTGTTTTACTGGGGAGTGAACCCAGGGGTGTTCTGCCTCCAAGCTATACCCCAGCCCTTTTTAGTTTTTGTTTTGAAACAGTGTCTCACTAGGTTGCTGAGATTCTCACTAAGTTGCTGAGGCTGGTCTCGAACCGCAATCCTCCTATTTCAGGCTCCCAGGTATTACAGGAGTGTGCCACCATGCCCAGCTGACTAACATATTTCTTAATGATGTGCACAAGATAAACAATGTAGAGAAAACATACATACAAATCAGCATGATAGAACACATTCTATTAGAAATAATTTAAAGGTGGAACCAGGAATGGTGGATTACACCTATAATCCCAGTACTTGAGAAACTGAGACAGGAGGATTGCAGGTTCAAGGCCAGTATGTTATGGGAAACTGTTCTAAGTCTAAAAAATATTGGCTTAAGGATTTATAGCTTTTTGCTTGCTTTGGCAGAAGACTGCCTCTCTTGAAGGAACTGAAGACAGTGACCTTTGATGCCCCTTCGCTAGTATCTAAGCTGTTTCCTCCTCTTTTACTCTACTTTTGCTTGCTTTGCTTCAGGTGGAAGACCGCCTCAAGGGGGAGCTGGAGACAGCAACCTCTGCTGCTCTTGTAAAACCTGCCAGGTAACAACTCACCTTCTAAAGCATTACTAACCCAATGCTCTACTCCTTAGCCAGAGACAATGAATGATGTCATGACCCAGCCTGAATTCTGTAAACCTGTAATAAAAGGAAGAGCTGAGCTTTGTTCGAGGAATTTGGCTCTCTTGCCTTTCTCCCCTCTCACCTCTTCGAGACCAGGAATAAAGTCTCAAGAGCATTTATTTCATCTCGTTGTCCCATGCCCTGCTGATACAGAGCCCGGCAGTGTGTGCTAACTTAGCAAGATACTGTTTAAAAATATTATATATATATAAATAAAGACTAGGAGTGTAGCTCAGCAGTAGAATGCCCCTGGGTTCAGTCCCCAGTATAGAGGGGGATAGAGGGGGGTGGGGTGGGAGGAAGAGAGAGAGGGAAGGAGGGAGGGGGAGAGGAAAAGCGGAAGGGAGAGGGAGGGAAGGAAAAGGGGAGAGGGAGAGGGAAGGAGGGAGGAAGGGAGGGAGGGAGAGGGAGGGAGGGAGATAGGGAGCAAGGGAGGAGAGGGAGGGAGAGAGAAACAAGAACTGGTAAAAAGTAAAAAACAATAGAGAATATACACTATCTTTAAGTAGACAAAGATGTTGAGATGTAAGTCCACAGAAAATAGTGGTGGTTTAAGGAAAACCAAAACCAAGAATGCATTTTCTGACCTTAAAGAAAAAATGATGGCCAAAAGTTTTTGAAAAAGATTATAATGATTTCTTTTTTTTTTTTTTTTTTGCGGTACCGGTGATTGAATCCAGGGGCTTTCTACCTCCGTGCTACATCCCCAGCCCTATTTTTTATACTTTATTTTGAAACCGGGTCTCACGAAGTTGCAGAGGGCCTCACTAAGTAGCTGAGGCTGGCCACAAACCTGGATCCTCCGGTCTCTGGCTCCCAAGTACAGGGATTACAAGCGTGCGCCACCATGCCCAGCAATTATAATGATTTTTAAGAGATTACTTTATAGATATTTTTAAGACAATATTTAGGAATGAACTTTGGATAAGTGACATTCCTCTGAAGGCAGAGAAATTGACTCCTTATAACTTTAATAAAGAAAACGTTAAGAGGTTTTTTTTTTGGTGCTGGGGATTGAACCCAGAGGCATTCTACCTCCAAGCTACACCCTCAGCCTGATTTTATTTCTTATTTGGAAAAAGGGTCTCACTAGGTTGCTGAGAGCCTCGCTAAGTTGCCAAGGCTGGCTTTGAACCTGCGATCTTCCTGTCTCAGCCTCCCAAGTACTGAGATTACAAGCATGTGCCACCACGCCCCGGCTCAGGTTCCAATTTTTAATAGTGTAAAAGATGCCACAAAATAAATGAGAATACAATATTCTCTACGTACAACATTCATTATGTGTAATACTTAAATGTGAATTTGTAGCAAGAGAATAGTCTGTAAAGCACATCTACATTAACTTTTTAAAGAAAGGTGTGTAAGAAATGGCATGTGGACGGCATATTTTCTAAGAATACCTTGCTATTGCCTTTATATATGGAAGTCATAAAATTGAGTTTGGTTCTGTTGAATGCTTTATCTTGCAACAACAAGAAGTCTTTTTATATTTGCTTTTTCAAATAATTTTTGACTGAATGATGAACGTAATATGCAGAACAGCAGCAAGTTATTATTTACATCTAGACATTGGCATGGTTATTCTTTGGTCAAACTATTACTGTGGAGAAGTTTATCCAACATAGTAGGGAACTGAGCTTGGTATGGATTTTATTGTTGCTACAGTTACCTGCAATAGACATAGGTTTCAAATTCCTCTGCCTGTATACTGCAATTGTTCCGCCATTTGTAGCCAGAAGGGTTTTCTCAAATTTTCTGCTTTTCTCTGGCCCTTCAACCATTCCTGCATACCAATACCACAGGGATTTCCCTCCACATTCCTGACCTTTCCCAAGCAGTAGAAAGTTTTTGTGACTTAGTGCTAGGCTCACAGTTGGGGCAGATGAAATCTCAGTTGTGCCGGCCCAGCTTCAATCCTAGGTGGGCCTTGTGGCTCTTTTTCCTATGGCAACCCAAATCTGCTTTAATATTTGTGTTGACCTTAGGTGGGAATTTCTGACTCCTCACCCAGTAGTAAAAGACCTCTCCTTGGTATCACTATAGGATTCTAGAGCCTAAAATGATCTTCTCTTCCTCTTTCAGAGGTAAAGCATTTTCTCTTCTACCCTTCCCCCAGCAGCAAAAAGTTTTTGACTGCATCCTGTATTGTATATACAGAGGGGTTCTCTCCACAGAAGCAGAGGGATTTGGCCTCTAATCTCCTTCCACATACTTATAAAATAAAATGGATTTCTGCCCCTCCCTCACTGATTTGAGGCTTAAAGGAACTTTGTGCCCATCTCCCAGCAGAATAGAAACCCCGTCATCTCTAGACCACAAAGATAGCTTTCTGGAGTCTCCTGCTTTGCCCCCTTCCTCAAGTAGGAGTACCCAGTGGAGCCTGAAGGAAAAGTATTTGCTAACAAGTATGAACTCCCTTTGTATCTGCGACCCCCAGATAATCCAAACTAGTCCATCTTTGCCTTTAAAAATTAGGCAAAAATTTTAAAGTTTACTTCTTGCCCTCTTTTCTGGTGGCCACCTCTTTCTCTTACACTATGCCAAAGGTGAAACAATTCATATGACCCCATTTCTTGTGGTTTGGGGCTTGTCTTTTTGGAATTTATGTAACTTGGCTGCTTTGTAAGCTTAGCTCTCTGAAAAAGCAGAAGTTATGATTTTGTAGGTTATCAGCTTTTTCTTGTGTTCAGAGAAGGAAGTTCTCTGTATACTCTTTACATCCTGAGTAAAAGTAGAAATCCTATTCCATTTCAGTTCACCCTCCTTTTCTATGTTTGAAAGAGCACCACCATTCTTGGGGTGCTGATGTGGGAGTATCTCCTCAAACCAGGAGTTTGACATCAGCTTGGGAAACACACTGAGACCCTGTATCAAAAATAAATAAGTAATGAAACAGCAAAACAGAAAACAAAATTACTAACATGTTACTTAGTTTTCTTCTTATAATCTCTGTATCATTAATGCATTCCTGATAAGGTCACTAGAAAGTTTTACCAGTCCATAAAACATTGTTCTCAAAAAGAGAGAAGCACACAAACTAAAATTACACCATGTAAGCATTTCCAGAAGAAACTTCAATTAGGATTAGTTTAGGGACCTCCTAGCACAGCTGACCATTTTACTATTAAAGTTAGATTCATAATGGTAATCTCAAACACAAATATACTGGTCTTTTATCTTAGTTTTATGTAAATATACCCCAAGATAACCATGAAGTTTACTAAGGAAAGTCACTACCATTAATAAAAAGAAATAAGACCACCTACCTCATTGATTTTGCTAGTGCCTTACTTTTTAACTGTACTCAGGCATTATACCAAGATGGAAAAGCAACATACTTAAACTATTTCCAGTGAACAGGGAAGGGGATAATCACAAACATAAGAAAAAAGCAGTTATAAAAAGGCAGTTCTATACCTTTTTATAACAGTACTCTTGGGTATATTTCTTAAAAACAGCACATAGAAATCCTATATGCTATTTTAGTGAAGGGCCAGAGTAGTATCATCTTTGCCATTTAGCTTCCCTGCCTAAGCTATGGTTATCAGAGAAATTCTTCCCAGAGTCACACTAGTACCTGACCATATTTGACTCAGAGAAAGATCAGATATCTAAAGTGGAATCTTTTTCATGCATTCTTGAGAAACGCTTAAAAAGAAAAATTCTTTAGTCATTAAAAGACAAATAATGTACTCAATGGTTACCCTTATCAATTTAATACATAATTGGTTTTGTCCAACAAGTTAACTTTTAGTAATTTAATATGAAAAACTAACTATATGAAAAAGTCAATACAGCATTGTTCATAATAGAAAAGAAAAAAGTGTTAACCAATAGGGAATCAATTACATAAAAGAACGCATACACGCACACACGCATACACACACACACACACACACACTATACAACGATAAGCAATGTTTATGCAGCAGAATGCCTCTAGTGGCATAGCTCCCTATGAACAGCATTCCTCAGAACCTAGAGAGTAAATTTTGAGCGTTTTTTTTTTTTGTTGTTGCTTTTGGGGATTTTTTATGTGTGTTTTGTTTTGTATTTTTGTTTTATGGGATTGAACCCAGAGATACTCTACTGAGCTACATCCCCAGCCCTTTTTTATAATTTTTTATTTTGAGATCTCACTAAGTTGCCCAGGCTGGCCTCAAACTTGTGATCCAGTAAACTGCAGCCATATACTCTCCAACAATCTAGATCTCAGTCCTAGGGGCCTTTCCCTAGACACTCTATCTTGACCTGGGGGTTGTAGCTGCTTGTTGTATCTACCAATTTTATGGTAAAAACCATAAAAAAAGACTTTTTTTAAAATTTCTTACTAGCTAATTCTTTGTTTTTCCAATCCTATTATAATTAATGATTCTTTACATTAAACTTTCCCTGCTCAAATTACAGAGGTTTCTTGATTTGACTCTATTATAGGGGGGATTATTTTTCTTTATATTTTTCAATGTTGACTGAATTTTTTATAATACAAATGGGGTTTTTGGTGATAATCAGAAAAGGCATGTTAATTTTATAAAACTGAAGAAAAGTTCAATGGGAAATAAACATTAAATTTTTCTTTATAGGGTAGAAATATATTTGTGAGATTAAAAGGACCAAATTCTGAATGTATCAATTTGTGTAAGACTATTTTTGTTCAGGTTTTTCCTTAAAACCAATTTCTTTTCAACATTATCTGACATCGTGTTTCTACATAATTTAAAGTGATAGAAATTATTCAGGCTGCCATTTTTTTTTCTTAGTTATGACATATATTGGCCTTTACAAACAGGCTAACAATCATGAGGTATCCTGGAGTGTAGTTCCTCAAACACATAATTAGCCTCCTTCATCTTACTGTTTCAGCCCCTCTTACCATGTTCAAGGATTATCAGTTGGGCTCCAGCTTGTGTATTTCCAACATCATTCTCAGCAATGCACTGATAGAACCCTTCATCTGATTTCACCAGACCCAAAACTTGAAGATTATGTTCCTTCTAAAGAAGAAGAACATACATAAAATTTTATGATTTAAAGACATGAGTTCAAAATCTCAAGAATATGTTTCTTTTTGGGGAGAAAAAAACAAGTAAAATTTTATGATTCAATTATTAAATATTACCTACCTATTTACCTGTTAACTCAATTTTACATTAAAGTATTGGCAACATACCTAGAACAGAACATACTGTCATTAACAATTAACAACTTAATACCTATGGTTTTGGAAAGTCATACTCTGTTTGCAAATTTATACCTTTGCTTGGAAAAATATCTGGCAAGCAATTTAAGTCTGAAATTGTAAATTTAAGGTATTATTTGCCTAAGATTATCTGTAATAGCAATGGTTTTAACAGATTAAACTACCATAAATTAAATGAAACAGTAAACATATGATCTTTCCTTAAACTATAAAGCACTATACAAATGTCAATATTGCTAATGGTATAATAAATATTTAAATGGCATGTAAATATTGATTAAAATGCTAATTCAACCCTAACAGGTTGCTTTTTAATGTTAAATACGTATGAATTACTTTTTACAACATGAGATTATGCATTTAAAAATAGAAAATACATACCTACTAAGAATGAATTACTTCTATGACAAGTTTGTATTAAGATATTAAGTCTTTAACAACTATATAATTACTTCTAATCTTTTTAAATGTTATGTATGGATCTTAAGGTATGTCATTATTAATGCTTATTATTACTAAAACTTAAATGATAATATTACTAGATAATATCTACTAAGCATTTAATGTATATATAAAATAAAAAGCAACAATGGCTAAGAATTCTTAAATACATTTGATATTTTTCTGCATTTACTTAAAAAAATTTTAATTGATACATAAAAACATAAAAGTTGTATATATGAATAGAGTACCACATAATGAGGCTTTTTTTTTAAAGAATCTTTACTACTGTCACAACAATTGTCAGATACTGGGTCATTCTTACTTTGAAGGATCTGGCATCAGTATATGATTTTTGGTAAAGTTTTTTTTTTATAGTCTGTTATATAATTAATTGATGCTTTTCAAAAGGATTACTTTTCATACTTCAAGGGACAGATAACTGCTCCTTGAATAGAGTACTGGGAAACACACACACACACACACACACACACACACACACACACACACACACACACACTTTCCCAGGGAATGGTAGCAGCTGTGTAAAAGTACCAGGCTGTTAGCAGGATGTGGTGGTGCATGCGTATAATCCCAGTACTTGGGAGGCTGAGACAGGAATATTAGAAGATCACAGGTTTTTGGCCAGCCTCAGCAACTTACCAAGACCCTCAGCAGGTTAGCAAGACCTTATTTCAAAATAAAAAATAAAAAGGGTTGGGAACGTAGCTTGGAAGTGGAATGCTTCTGGCTTCAATCCCCAGTACTCCACCCCCCCCCCAAAAAAAGTACCAGATTGCTGGTGGACTCTAAGCTAAATTAGTTCAGTCAGTGATTTGCTATGTGATCTCACATAAGCTAGGAAAATACTTCTGGGCTCAGGTTTCTCAGCCAATGAAGAACTTACATTCTATGCAATTTTTTCTATAATTTTTTTTCATTTGCAGGACATAAACTGATACATATAAGATAATTTGGTCTTCTGGTGATAACATTTAAAAACATTTAAAAGTTTCAGAAATAAGTGTACTTCTTTGAAAATACTTACTACAATCTTAAAGTAATCACTTGGGATAACCATATCCCCATTCTTGACCCACTTCACAGTTGGAGTTGGTTTCCCAGTCACTTCACATTCAAATACAATATCCATGGATTCATGAGCATATATATTAGCAGGTTGTTTCAGGAACTCAGGTTGGGCTTTAATATAGAAAGGAAATAAAGATATTAATGAAAATAAATATAGGTATTTACATATTGGCCAATTAAAATATTAATGAAAATAAAAAGTTATTACTACTTGAAGATATTAATGAAATTAAAAAAATAGGTAGATATTCATGTTTCAACCAATTTTTAAATCATAGAATTCATAGGGTTTTTTACGTATTTGAAGTTCTCATATATTTTTATAAAAGCATATGACAAATATATATTTAAAATATATGTTAGGAATACAGTATCTTTAAAAATTAATTTTCTGGTATAATTAACTGTTATAAAGATTTGAGTTTCCCTAGTACTTATTTTTTATTTTTGGTGGTACTGGGAATTGAACCTAGGGCCTCACACTTGCTAGGCAAGCACTCTACCACTGAACAACATCTCCAGCTCCTCCCTAGCTACTTATTGAGAAATAGTTCTATATTGAAGAAACTGAAAATATGAATGTTGTAAGATATCTCAAATGAGTTTAAAGACTATCCCCTAAGATTTATACCATTTTGGAAGAGCCATGATTAATATTCAAAGAGTTGAGAGGACTGACATGATCTTCCTTTTCAGTCAGCTTAATCAACAAAACAATAACAAAAGTAAAACAAACGTAATAGAGGCCTTCAATAGTTCACTCACATAACACATTCCTATTAGTAAAGAATAACATTCTTTATTACATGAAATGGTTTTAAAAGTGATAGGATCTTTTGGGAAAAGGTGTGTACTTGAAAAACCCTGAATATTTCAATAACTCCCTTTCCCCGAAGATGTAAAACACTGTCTTATAAATAACAGATTCAGTTAGATATGGTGGCACACTCCTGTAATTCTAGTACTTGGGAGGCTTAGACAGGAGGACCACAGGTTCAAGGCCAGCCTCAGCAACTTAGCCAGACCCTCAGCAACTTAGCAAGACCCTGTTTAAAGGGGGTGGTGGAGGCTGGGGGTATAGCTCTGGGTTTAAACCCCAGTACAAATAAATAAATAATAAATGATTCATAAGATTTTTCATTAGAAGGGTTGAAGTAGAGATCATTTAATCCAGTTTCCTAATTCTGTAATTTCTTATACAGCATTCTTCACAAAGGCTCTTACTGATCCCTGTTTGAAAATTTCAAATGACAAGGAACCCCCTATATCACAAAGCAATGAGCTCCACTGTAGGACAGTCCTATTAAATAGCAACAATGACAACAGCAGCTGTATTTACAGGTGAACCAAAATGGCCCCAACCTGCTGAGATTTTTATTGGAATTATGTCAAATTTTTGGCAACTTGACATCTTAACGATATTGAGTCTTCCTTTCCATGAACATGGTTTATCTCTCCAATTATTTAGAGCTTTGATTTCTTTCATCAATGTATTACAGATTTCAGTAAATAAATCTTGTTCATACTTTGGTATGTCCCTGTGTATTTTTAAAAAATTTGGAGCTATTATAAGTGGTACCTTAATATGGGGGAGAATGCTGGGGACTGAATTCAGGGATTTGCACATGGTAGGCAAGCTCTCTATCACTGAATTACGCTTCCAGTCTTTTTAGATTTCCAATTGTTCACTGCTGGTATGCAGAGGTGCAACTGACTCATGGCCTTTTATCCTGTGGCCATTCTAAACTCACTTATTAGTTCCATCAACTTTTTTTTTTTTTTTTGCGGTACCGGGGATTGAACCCAGAGGCGTTCTACCTCCGCGCTACACCCCTGGCCCTACTTTTTTATACTTTATTTTGAAACCGGGTCTCACGAAGTTGTGGAGGGCCTCACTAGGTAGAGAAAGAGAGAGAGAGAGAGAGAGAGAGAGCGCTGAGGCTGACCTCGAACCCGGATCCTCCGGTTTCCGCCTCCCAAAGTACTGGGATTACAAGTGTGCGCCACCACACCCGGCTCCATCAGCTTTTGTATAGACAAATTGGGATTATTTACATAAACAATTATTTTGTCTGTGAATGCTGACAGTTTTATTTCTTCATTTCCAATCAGTTTTTCCCTTAAATTTTTTTCTTGCCTATTGTACTGGCTAGAGAGGAGCAGGCCCTCAGAAAAAGTCCAAACTAGCTATATAACTTAGGTAAATGAAGAATAAGAGTATTGAGACTATGCGGAATCCCAGGCAGACAGAACCTCCCCAAAGGAGGGAAAAAAATGTATAATCTTAAGAAGCAATATTCACAGTAATGTTAAGATACAGAAAACCTACTAATATGGAAGTTGAAAATCCTTCCAAACATTGGCTAGCCATTTATATATATATTTTTTGTGAATCATTTTTCCCATTAGTGTTCATAATTTTTTTTTTTTTTTGCAATACTGGGGATTGAACCCAGGGGCATTCTACCTCTGAGCTATACCCCCAGCTGGATTTTTTTTTCCTTTATTTTGAAACAGGGTCTCACTAAGTTGCGGAGGGCCTCACTAAGTAGCTGAGGCTGGCTGCGAACCCGGATCCTCTGGTCTCAGCCTCCCAAGTACTGGGATGACAAGTGTGCGCCACCACGCCTGGCACAATTTTTTATCTATATATAGGAACTTTTCACAAAATGCCAGTTATCAATTAATAGCCTCTCAGCTCCAAATCCACTATTTTTTGCAATAATGAATGTAGACCTTTGCCAGCTGGTGCTTTGTTAACAGAAGGCATGGGGGGGGATGCAAGGAACAGCAGAGCAAAGGGCTTATTTTTCAGGTTGGGGTGTGCTTTTGTTGGTGATGTTCCACCTATAGCGTGGCTACTAGGAGATCTGTGGGAGATCAGTGATGACCACCTTCCAAAAGTTTCTCCAGTTTATTCCACCAGGTGGTTTTCTGAGTACCAGACCTGACCCATGGCATTCCATTGGACAGGGTCTAGCACACTAGCTCTAACTCATGACACTCTCATGGGCAACCTTCTGCTCATCACTGGTCAAGCTTACATCACCCCAGCAGGTGGTTTTCTACACACCAACCTGGGCCTGTGGCATTTCAGCAGGTGATTTCCTATGGACCAGCTTTGGCCCACAGCTGTGCCCTTGGGCAGTATATCTGCTCTCTGTCTCTGCTTCTGTCTCTGTCTCTGTCTCTCTCTCTCTCTCTCTGACAAGGTCTGAATAGCAGTCTTGGATAGGGGAGCCCCATCCATATTTGTTTCTTTTGGATTCTCTCCCTCAGCTTAAGAGAAAGTAGTAACTAATACTTAGAATTATTATTTCTATATTCTTCAGAGTTCAATTTTATCCATTTTACTAGTTAACAATTCTCTGTATTAAATTCTCCCTGTTAAATGCCTGGTGTGCTTTATGGCCCCAGACTAGATCGTGACTAATAAACTGAGCTATTAAAAACTCCCTTGCTTATATGCTTTCAATATTTTTTCTCAGTTTTATGTCTTGTCTTTAAGGTACCTGTTGTACCAAAGTTTTTAATTTTTATGTGGTAAAAGGTATAACTCCTCTCCATTTTGGCATCCTTATTTCATTATTCTTTTTTTACTCCAAAGGCTTTCCCTGCTTTCATATTACATTTTTCCCAATATTTCTATGAAACAGTGTAGATTTACTGAGGTTAATGGAAATCTCAGTAGTCCCAATAAGAGCAACTGATTTGTAAGTTTTAACAATACAATCCCATGTATTCTTGGGGGATTTATTTCTGAATACTAGCTGGTTTCAATGATCTATCTAGTCTTGGACCAAAACCACAAAACTATTATAACTGTGCAAGATGTTTTATTATTTGTTAGAAATTTGTTAGAACACTCTTTTATTCCTTTATTTCCTAAAAGTCTTCCTCCCAAAATGTTTATTTAGGGTCCCCCCCATAGGATAAATTGAGACTTAGCTTATGCTAAGTTTCATTGTCTCTTCGTAAAGCAAACAGATAAACAAGAACAACTTGACATTTTCATTTGAATGGCAATACATTTTAGATGTAGGAAAAATATATTTGCAATTCCAAGTCTTCCTATTTAGTTATTATTTTTGTGTGTGGTACTGGGGATTGAACCACTCATTTATAGCCCCAGCCTCTTTTATTTTTTATTTTGAAACAAGGTCTCGCTAAGTTGCTGAGGTTGGCCTTGACCTTGTTTGTGATCCTCCTGTCTCAGCCTTCCAAGAACTGGGATTATAAGCATAAGTCACTGCATCCAGCTCCAAGTCTTCATATTTAATAATTAGATTGTTGACTTGTATTAAATAAAATTTATAGGCCACTGATTTGGACTGAGCTCTTACAGTAGAACCCAATAGACCAAATCAAAATAGAGTCAACTCATGCTAAAGTTTCATATCATGAAACCAAAACTAGTTTATCTAACCTTCTGAGAAACTGAGAGAGACTAGTAATATCCAAATCCCAAATATGCCAGTTTTAGCCTGCATGATAAGGAAGCTCCCTCTGCTTTAACCCTTACAAGGAAAGTAACCTCTAATAACTTGATATTAACCAGTCTGCTTTTTGTATTATGCTGTTTCCTTGTTCCTGCTCTAGCTACCTTATACAAACTGTTCTATCATACCCAATGTAGCACTTATCTATTATTTGAGTGTGATGCTGCCTAATTAATAAATCACTAATAAAAGCCAATTAGATCATTTAACTAAATTTGTTGAAATTTTGTCTTTTGATTGTTACATATACTTCAGTAATGATTTATTGTAAAGCAGTTGTAGTGACTGGGAGTGAAGAGACCTAGAGTTGAGTTCCAGCTCCACCCCTGGACATTTTGCTAAACATGGACTTCAAAACCATGAGTTTCGGTTTGCTATTGTACTAAATAAGGAACTCAACTAGGCTGTTCCTAAGTACACTGAGATTTTTAACCACTGTGATTATATTATTTCAGGTTGTATGTTTGATATATGATAACAGTTAACAGGGCGAGTACTTTCTACTTACTACTATTTAGTTCCCACAGCAATCCTATTATGTTATTTTGACTTTACAAAGACACTACTACACTGAGAGGCTAAGTAACTCCATCGGGTCATACAACAGCTTAGTGACAGATATGGATTTTGAACCTGGTCAGTCTAACTCCAAAATCTATTTTTTCTTAAAAACATTTTATTTTATAAAAGAGAATTAAATGATAAATGTCACGTACATATTATGCAGCTTCAACAATTATCAACTCAGCATCAATACTGATTCATTTATAATCTAATCCATCCCATTCCCCATTGCTACCGCACACATTTAGAAAACAAAATCCAGCCGGGCGTGGTGGCGCACACTTGTAATCCCAGTACTTGGGAGGCTGAGACAGAAGGATCCGGGTTCGCAGCTAGCCTCAGCTACTTAGTGAGGCCCTCCGCAACTTAGTGAGACCCTGTTTCAAAATAAAGAATAAAAAAATAGGGCTGAGGGTGTAGCTCGGAGGTAGAATGCCCCTGGGGTTCAATCCCTAGTACCGCAAAAAAAAAAAAAAATCCAGGTACTACGTATTATTTCATATATAAATATTTAAGTACCTCTACAAGGCAATAGCTCCCATTTCTTTTCTTTCTTCATGTGTGTGTGGGGGGCTACTGGGGATTGAACCCAGGGGTCTTCTACCTCTGAGCTACCCCCACCCCAGCCTTCCTTTGTTTGCTTCTTTATTTATTTAGTGGTGCTGAGGATTGAATCCAGGGGGATTCTACCTCCAAGATACACTCCCAGCCCTATTTTGTTTTTTATTTTGAAACAGGGTTTCACTAAGTTGCTGAGTCTCACTAAGTTGTTGAAACTGGTCTGGAACCCGTAATCCTCATATCTCAGCCTCCCAAGTACTGGGATTACAGGCATGCACCACCACGTCCGGTTCCTAGTTTTTTATCTTGAAACAGGGTCTCATGAAGTTGCTGAGGGCCTTGCTAAGTTGCTGAGGCTGGCTTCAAACCTGGGATCCTCCTGTCTCAACCTCCCACGTACTGGGACTACAGGCGTGTGTCACCATGCCCAGCTAAGAATTCCCATTTCTAAAAATAACTGTGACACCATCCTCAGAATGGTAACAATCATCCAGTCAGTGGTCACATTTAACTAACTGGCCTATGTTTTTAAAAATAACTTACTTTATTTGAATTAGGCAAACAAGATGCATTCACATATTAGTTTCTTAGATTTCTCTTAATCCACAGCTTCCTCCTTTATCTCTTAAAATACCTTTATAACTTTTTTGTTGAGAAACCAAATCATTTTTCCTGTAAAGTTTGCTGCAGTCCACCTTGCTGACTGCATTACCATGGTGGTATTCGACATGCTCACTATGTTCAATGTAGACTCTTGGAGTCAGTTCGTTATTTTTTCAAGACTCCTTCACAGGCAGTTCCATGTGCTTCCTTCAGAGGTTCCTGTAAGTGAATGTCTCTCTTTTTGTGATGTTAAAATCTTTGATAATCACTGCCTACGAGGAGTTGCAAAATAGTAATATTTTTACTCTTTCATTTCTTTTATAAAGAGAACTATCCCCTCAGTTATTTATTATATTCCCTCAATTAATTATTAGTATAACCTTTAAATTATCTGGTTATCCTAATGTATAATTATTATAGGAGGGCAGGATAAATACTTAATTCTTCTCTTTACGTACAGTTTTCAAAATCATGAGCTGGCTTTCTAACCCTTGCCCTAAGGTGATCACTGAGGGTTTTTTCCTTTTTTAAAAGAATTATTATGAGTTCTGGGTTTAACATATATTTGGTTTGTTTCAATTCATTAAAGTTACTATTCTTTGATTCTCAAATTATCAGATCTTTGACCAACAAAGGAAACTTGGGCCTGCTGGAAGTTCCCAAGGGCTCTCTGACATGACAATACTTGTTTTCAGTATTTTCTGTTCACTATTTTAAGGCCCTTTTTGTGGACACAGCCAGGAATTATGTACTTTTAAAATATGACTTTTTACTAACATTTCTTATTAAATTCAAGGCTATAGGTTTTAAGTCACTCTTAAATTTTATTCCTTTTGCTCCTGCCAAAAATCTCTATTCTCAATGACACTAACATAATTACTCATTTGCTTTATCTTACACCTCTCTAGTCACAAAGAAACATTTCCACCAACAATATAACAGGAAACAATTGAGGACGTCTGTGGTTCTTTTTGTTATTATAATATATCCCACTAAGTATACAAAATCCAATTATTATTTCAAATTTCTTTGGTATAGTAACTTTCAATTAAAACTGTAACTTTCTGTGTGCTATAACTTGCAACTAGATACATACTTAGAGTCATTTGTTTCATTTTATTTTCCATTCTCAGAAATTACTTGGTAAAAATTTTACAATTTATAAAAACAAGGTATATTCAAACAAGTCTAGCTTCTAAACCTGTTTCTCCTGTTCTACGCCCTCCCTTCCAAGTAACAATTTAAAATTTTTTATGGTTTATCCTTCCATTTTTAAAATTATAAACACACACACACACACACACACACACACACACACAATTTGTCCCCATCTTTCTTTAGGTTACAAATGGTAACATAGTAAGTTTTGTTTTCTACCTTCAAAGCCTACTCTCTTGACAAAAATGGTACCCTTTCCAACAAACTGACATATTCCCTGAGCGCCTAGGAATGAGGCTCCTTCCACTAAAGCAGATAAGAAATTCTGGAAAACACAGCAAAAATCCTTTGAAAAAATCTAACTAATATAATTCTAGTATGCATTTTTAGTAAATAGACTCTCAAAGACTATTAGTTAAAAAAAACAGCTGGGAGTGGTGGCACACGCTTGTAATCCCAGTACTTTGGAAGGCAGAGACTGGAGGATCCGGGTTCGCGGCCAGCCTCAGCTCGCGCACGCGTGCACAGGCACATGCGTGCGCTCGCTCGCTCTCTCTCTCTCTCTCTCTCTCCCTCCCTCCCTCCCTCCCTCACTCACTCACTCACTCACTCTCTACTTAGTGAGGCCCTCCGCAACTTTGTGAGACCCGGTTTCAAAATAAAGTTTAAAAAAATAGGGCCGGGGTGTAGCGCGGAGGTAGAACGCCCCTGTGTTCAATCCCCAGTACCGCCAAAAAAAAAAAAAAGAAAAAACAGTGCTCATCATTTCCCTTTCCCTTTCATGAATTATAAAATAATGCCTTTAAAATGTTCTTTGGATTTTAACTACTCTGCAGATAGTATTCGCACCAATTAAATACAATGTAAAAGCAGATGTTTGTGTTTGGGAAGTTAAATTGATAACCAGAGAACAAATGAGTCAATTACCATAAGAAAATAAGTGTTGTAATGGGAGAATATGCATTTCATTACCAAAGAGATAATTAAGCTTCAAATTCTGACAGTTCCCTATCCCTTCTAATGCTATCATTACAAGAATAAGTTTAATTGTAAATGTCCAAGTAGAATTTAATACTAAAACATATTATACTCGTAAAATTCTTTTATTTTTAATTAATTAATTAATTTATTTATTTATTTTTGCGGTACTGGGGATTGAACCCAGGGGCGTTCCACCTCCAAGCTACGCCTCAGCCCTATTTTTTATTCTTTATTTGGAAACAGGGTCTCACTAAGTTGCAGAGGGCCTCACTAAGTAGCTGAGGCTGGCCGCAAACCCGGATCCTCCAGTCTCAGCCTCCCAAGTACTGGGGTGCACCACCACGCCTGGCTTGCAAAATTCTTTTACCAGAAACATAACTTAATTCCATCACTGTAACATAATGCTGGAAATTGCCACTCGCTTCAAATAAAATACTATAAGGCCAAAACCAATGTTCAAGGTTACTTTATTAAGCTGTGATCTACAAGACAAGGTTTTTCATTTACATTAACTCAGAAATGTTGGAGTTTCTATCGCTTGATTTAAAATTTTTAAGCACAAATTATTTAAATAGAAAAATAATTTTGTTCATTCAGGTTAAACAGCACACTTGATATCCTTAAGTTTCTTTTCTATAATTAAAAACTGACTTTAAAAAAAATCAAATAAAAACCAAGCATTTAAATAAACAGTCTGAAATCCTTCCAGGGATTTTTTTTTTTTAAGGCTTTTTTTTTTTTTTTTTTTTTTTTTTTTTT
>PVJS01029963.1:7996-24517 GCA_004027185.1 Glis glis
GGAAGGAAGGAAGGAAGGAAGGAAGGAAGGAAGGAGGGAGGGAGGGAAGGAAGGAAGAAGCCATGCATGGTGATGCACACTTGTAATACCTGTACTTGGGAGGCTGAGACAGGAGGACCACAGGTTCAAAGCCAGCCTCAGCAACTTAGTGAGGCTCTCAGCAACTGAGCAAGACCCTGTTTCCAAATAAAAAATAAAATAGGGCTGGGGGTGTGGCTCAGAGGTAGAATGCCCCCGGGTTCAATCTCCAGCAAAAGAAAGAAAGAGAGGGAAGGAGGGAATGTGGGAGGAAGGAAGGTCAGAGAGATGGTTTTGCACCAGCTATTTTTCAAGTGCCTTTAACTCAAGATAGTCAATGTGCCAGAGCGGCATCGTTTTAACTCCTTCACCCCTGCTCTGCATCTCTAGTTACAACTTTCTTCTCTGCCTTCCAGAAATTTATTGAAAGGTTTAGATCTCTTAGGGCTCCTTACTCTTCTCTTAATTACCTTTTGTCCTTTGATTATAGTCTTTAAATTTCTTCACTCTCATTTCAGGAGGATGATCACTAAATATCATTCCACCATTTGAGTCACAAAATTTTCCCCTTTTAATAAGATTAATAAATAATTCAGACTTTGAAACTGAATCCTTAGGTTGGATAATTCACATTTCAGTGTTCTTGGAAAGAATATCATCTTGCCATTTTTTTTTGTGTGTGGTACTGGGGATTGAACCCAGGGGCATTCTACTTCCACGCTACACCCCCCTATTTTTTATTCTTTATGTTGAAACAGGGTCTCACTAAGTTGTGGAGGGCCTTGCTAAGTAGCTAAGGCTGGCCGTGAACCTGCGATCCTCCTATCTCAGCCTCCCAAGGACTGGGATTACAAGTGTGTGCCACCAGGCCCGGCATCTTACCATTTAAAAAAAAATTAGTACATTCAAGATATAATTAGATGAATAAGCTGTATTTACCTGGGAATTTTCATTTACATATTTTTGTGTGGGATACACCCTTTGGAGTATTTTCTTTAAATTTCAACTAGGGAACTAGAGTTTCTATGATTGAACAAAATTCTAGAGCACATAAATGATGAAGAATTATTTTTCATTAATTATTATTTTTCTATCATTACTACCCAAAGTATGATTGAATATCTGGGTCACTAGACATTTAGATTTTTAGAAACCATTATTATTCAGAAGAAAGTAAAGGTCTTCATTTCCACAAATACATGAAATGATATTAATTGACCACCTAACCAAGCTGATATGTAAAGAATGCAAATTAGTATTTCTTGAGAACCTACTATGTGCCTCTTATCTTTCATGTATTTATTAATTGATATCCTTAACAAGCTTATGAAATTCTTATTACTATCATAATGCTGATAAAACAGGCCAATGTGTGTGTGTGTGTGTGTGTGTGTGTGTGTGTGTGTGTTACTGGCAATTGAACCCAGGGATATTCTACCTCTGAGCTACCCTCCCAGCCCTATTTTTTTTTTTTTTTGCAGTACCAGGGATTGAACCCAGGGGCGTTCTTCCTCCGAGCTACACCCCCGGCCCTATTTTTTATACTTTATTTTGAAACCAGGTCTCTTGAAGTTGCGGAGGGCCTCACTAAGTAGCTGAGGCTGGCCGCGAACCTGGATCCTCCGGTGTCCGCCTCCCAAGTACTGGGATTACAAGTGTGCACCACCACGCCCGGCTTACCTTTGCCTTTTTCTGATGGCACGTGTTGAAATTCTTTTTCATCATGGAGGCCAAGGACCCTCAGAATTAGCGTGTCTCCCCATGACACAAGTACTGGGATTACAAGTGTGCGCCACCACGCCCGGCTCATAAACTGTGATCACCAGACTGATGACATCCCTACATACCTTCCCATGCCCACATCTCCCCAAGTTTCCTTTGAAAAAGGAGCCAGGCCAGGTGTGGTGGTGCATGCCTATAATCCCAGTACTTGAGAGACTGAGGCAGGAGGCTTGCAGATTCAAGGCCAGCCTCAACAATTTAGGGAGACCGTGTTTCAAAATAAAAAGGGCTGGGGGTGTAACTCAGCCGCAGCAAAGGGCCCCTGGATTTGATCCCCAGTACCCCTCAAAAGAGGAGCCCAGTACCCCCAAAGCACATTTCACTCTGGATTGATCCGCTTCCTCTCTCCCTTCCCATGCACGCTGCTTTGCTTTCAGTGAATAACTCGGTGTCGGTGTTTTACTACCTGATACACCCTGAGATTCCTTCCTCCGTGAAAGTCAAGGACCCGGTCGTTCTGAGTTGAGGTCCCTGTCTCCAGAACCTCCTCAGAGCCCTCCAATGACAGTTCCATCTAACCTGTGGTTTCCCAGTTTCTGTTTATAGAATTTATTCCTTCCTTATCCACAAAATTCCTCTATAACCTCAAAGTGCGCGTGGGTGTGACTGGCAGGGACGCACAGTAGAGGCATTGTGTCTCGCAGCTTGTTTATAAGCTGTAGGAGTCCCAGGACATGAGCACTTTCTTTAGAGTCAGCACAGCGAGCTGGCCTCTGGAACCTTCTCAACCGCGGGAGGTCCCTCGCGGCTTCAGGTTGAACCTGTTGGGTTTCTTTCTGCTGTCGCAAGGTGACCGCAGTTGAGGGTTTGCTTTCTCCGTCTGAAGTTTCCGAGCTTCCTGGGTGAACTTCCAGGTGAACGAGGTAACCACGGTAACTGTCTCGCTTCATTTAAACAGGGGGCTGCTTTGTAAACCAGATGGCCAGCCCAGGAGTCCAGCTGAGAGGGGAATGTTCTCGAAACACAGAGATGCTCAGCAGAGGATCGCCTCCCCTGTGCCTGGTACCTGGTAAGTTTAAGAATCATAAACTGAGAGCCGGGCGTGGTGACACACACCTGTAATCCCACTACGAGGGAGGCTGGAGGCTGAGACTGGAGGATTGCAGGTTCAAAGCCAGCCTCAGCAATTTAGTGAGGCTCTCAGTGACTTAGCCAGACCCTGTTTCCAAATAAAAAATAAAAAGGGCTTGGGTGTAGCTCAGAGGAAGAATGATGCCCCTGAGTTCAATTCCCAGCAACACACACACACAGACACACACACAGTCACACACACACACAAAGTGCAATTTGGTTATCTAATGTAGGATGTCTTTAGAATTTTTATCCTTTTTTTTGTTGTTGTTTTCACTTAGTATATTTTAGCTGTTTATGTTGTGAAAATCTTCTGAAAACATAACTTTTGATGATTATTTAATATTACAAATCATGTACTATAACTACCTCGCTGCTCTCTCTCTCTCTCTTTTTTGGCACTGGGGATGGAACTCAGGGGTGTTTTAGCTCTGAGCTACACCCCCAACCCTTTTTATTTTTTATTTTGACAAAGGGTCTCACTACATTGTCCAGGCTGGCCTTAAACCTGCGATCCTCCTGTCTCAGCCTCCCAAGTACTGGGATTACAGGCGTGCGCCACTGGCTTAACCCCTTCCTTTTAAGAAGCTTTAATTAAATTGTATATTCCCTATTCTATTATTCCATATTCTTTTTTCTTTTTTTCTTTTGAAACAGGACCTCGCTAAGTTGCTGAGGTTGACCTTGAACCTGCAACCCTCCTGTCTCAGCCTCCCAAGTACTGGGATTATAGGCATGGGCCACCGACAAGACATAATCTGTTTCAATCACCCATGTTTATATTCAGTACTTAGCAAACTTTAAGTACTCAATAACTGTGTATCGATTTCAAAGAATAGCTTCAAAGCAAGATTTTCCTTTGACTCGAGGGACACTCAGCTAGGCAGTCGATTGAGCATTGCTGCCCGTGGAATTGTCCCGGGGTTGAGGCTCGCCAGCCCCTTCCTTCTGTGTGTGATCGATCGCTGCACAGCTACAGTTTCACCAGGAAAGAGGAGCGCTGATGAGCTCACTTTTCCTTTACTCTTTCCCCCCATTCTTATTCTCCTTTGCTTTTCAGTTTCCACCATATTTCACAGGCAAGCAAAACAAAAACAAACAAAAGACCTTTCATCAAAGCCACTTCCCACTGTTGCTCCTTCCTCCCCCTGGAATCTACGGAGACCACAAAGAAATCACAAAAGAGATGAAAACCCCAGCCATGCGCGGTCCCCAAATCTTTAACAGGATACAAATATTGATATTTGAGTGAAAAGGTTCAGAAGGGTCTTGCAAATAGCCCTTCACTAGCGACAGGAAGAGGAGGCAGGGAAAGAGGATATGGCCTGGGCACATTTCCATACCAAAGGGTGTGAGGTGTGGTGGACATCTGTTGCTTTTGTCTTTTCAACAAAACACCCCCTTCACACTGCAGACCTCGTCTTCACAGATCCCATAGGATTCCCCGGGGACTGGCCCAGGGTGGATATGCGATCCATCCACCCAACCACGCCTCGCCGGCCACGTTTACACAAGGCAATCGGGCATGGACCCCAGCAAGTCCAATCATATTTCTCCGAGAGATTTGGCATGTGAAATAGTGGGCAAAGCAGTGTCCCACTTCTGTGCAGGAGTGAAGGACCGGGGCTAGCAGGAGCCATCTTCCTGCCACATTTATAATGAGCATTTTTGTATCAGACCAGAATGAGGCCACGCGCAGAAAGAAGCAAACATCACCTGAGAGGAAGACTGGGAAACACAATCTCGATGACATCATCGCAACACCTGACTGCACCTGTGACTGAAGCCTTTGTTTGGTTGAGCAGATTGTAAGGGCAGAAATTGAGTTCTGCGTTCCCCACCCACCCTGCTCCAGCCCCAGGCTTAAGTGGGGAAGAGGGTTTCAAAAAGAGAAGTTACTCTGCGGACGCAGAAGGGAAGAATTTTGACTGGGGGTCACCATCCATAGGAAAGGGGGTGAGGAACAAAGACAGACAGAATGAGAGGTGACAGAAAGCCACAAACCCTCAAATCTTAAGTAAATTGAAGCGAAAAATCACTATATATTGATGCTTCTAATTTCTTGTGAAAATCGATTTTGGGGAGGGATACCTGGAATTGAACCCAGGAGCATTCTACCTCTGAACTACACCCCCAGCCCTTTTTATTTTTTGTCTTGAAACAGGGTCTCGCTAGGTTGCTGAGAGTCTCACTACATTGTTGAGGGTGTCCTCGAACCTGTGATGTTCCTGTCCCGGCTGAAAATCAGTTTAAAAAAAAATACAGCCAGGTGTGGTGGCGCACACCTGTAGTCCCAGTACTTGGGAGGCTGAGACAGGAGAATTGCAAGTTGAAGGCCAGTCTCAACAACTTAGTGAGGTCCCTTAGCAACTTAGCAAGACCTGGTTTCAAAATAAAATATAAAAAAGGCTAGGGGTGCAGCTCAGAGGCAGAATGACTGTGGGTTCAACATCCAGTACCTCTGCCCAGATGAGTTTTATATCTGTGGAAATATGAAGTGAAACAGAGACATGGGATATGATTGAAATTGTGAGGTCTTTGGTCCTAGAATTATCCGAGGATTTAGCCAGTTATTTAGATTTTAAAGGGCCAAGTGGCTTTCGGTAACATCTGAGTTGCAGATGTAAAAAGAAACAGGGAGATTTGGCACACACATAATAGGTGTTCCTAGAGAAGAGAAAAACAAAACCAAATGGAACAGAAAATGATTCTAAGATTACATAGATGGAGATTCTGCTAGAGGGAAAGATCTAAATCTTCAGGTTAAAACAACCTTCCAAGAAAACAGTGGTAAGAATTCTATTTACGAAGAGCAAGACATGTCAAAGGAAACCGATGAAATTATGTTATGTGAATATATATGGATGCGATACTGTCAGTCTCATTATTATGTACAATTACAGTGCACCAACGCAACCTAGACATGTCTTGGCGAAGTCATATAATTTCTTTTTTTGGTACTGGGGATTGAACCCAGGGCCTTTCTACCTCCAAGCTATAGCCCCAGTCCTATTTTATCTTGAAACAGGGTCTAAGTTGGTGAGGCTGGCCTCGAACCTGCTATCCTCCTGTCTCAACCTCTGAAGTACAGAGATTATAGGCGTGTGCTACCATACCTGGCTCTGATGAAGTCATGTAATTTTAAGAATGAAAAACCTCTTAGAGGCATCCAGGCTGAAGAAACTTGTCCCTGTTGTGAAAAAAATATATAAACCAGGAAGGCCTTAGATGCGTATCCATAGCAATACTAGATGAACAGGATAATGGAACAAAGTTGAAAAGAATTTGACACAAGAATTCTCCTAGCCAGGATGTTTTTCAAATACAAAGAAAGGTATGGGAAATACATTATTATTATATTACTATCATCATTATTATTATTATTATTTTGAATCCAGGGGCATTCTACCCCCAAGCTTTACCTCCAGCCCTTTTTATTTATTTATTTATTTATTTTTTATTTTTTGCGGTACCGGGGATTGAACGCAGGGGCGTTCTACCTCCGCGACGCCCCCGGCCCTATTTTTTATACTTTATTTTGAAACCGGGTCTCACAAAGTTGCGGAGGGCCTCACTAAGGAGAGAGAGAGAGAGAGAGAAAGAGAGAGAGAGGAGAGAGAGAGCGAGAGAGCTGAGGCTGGCCGCGAACCCGGATCCTCCAGTCTCCGTCTCCCAAAGTACTGGGATTACAAGCGTGCGCCACCACGCCCGGCTGTCCTTTTTATTTTGAAACAGGGTCTAAGTTGCTGAGGGCTTTGTTAAGTTTCTGAGGCTAGCCTCAAACCTGCAATCCTCCTGTCTCAGCCTCTCAAGTACTGGGATTATATACATGTGCCACCATGCCTGGCTGGAAATAAATTGTGTGTGTGTGTGTGTGTGTGTGTGTGTGTGTTGCTGGGGATTGAACCCAGGGACAGTCTACCTCTGAGCTACACCCCCAGCCCTATTTTATTTTATTTTATTTTATTTGGAAACAGGGTCTTGCTAAGTTGCTGATAGCCTCACTAAATTGCTAAATCTAGCCTCTAACCTGTGATCCTCCTGTCTCAGCCTCCTAAGTACTGGGATTACAGGCATGCGCCACCACACTCAGCTGGAAATATTTTTTTTTTCAGTACCGGGGATTGAACGCAGGGGCGTTCTACCTCCGCGCTACGTCCCCGGCCCTATTTTTTTTATACTTTATTTTGAAACCGGGTCTCACAAAGTTGCGGAGGGCCTCACTAAGGAGAGAGAGAGAGAGAGACAGAGACAGAGAGAGAGCGAGAGAGCTGAGGCTGGCTGCGAACCCGGATCCTCCGGTCTCCGCCTCCCAAAGTACTGGGATTACAAGCGTGCGCCACCACGTCTGGCTTGGAAATATATTATTAAATATGTAATAGTTTTGTAATTTTTGCATTAAGTAAATCTTTCTGAAAAATGTACTTGAAAGAACAACTCTGAGCTGGGTGTGGTGGTGCACGCTTGTAATCCCAGTATTTGGGAGGCTGAGACAGGAGGATCGCAGGTTCATGGCCAGCCTCAGCAACTTGTGAGGCCTTCCACAACCTAGTGAGACCCTGTTTCAAAATAAAGAATAAAATAGGGCTGGGGTATAGCTCAGAGGTAGAATGCCCCTGGGTTCAATCCCCAGTACCAAAAAAAACCCCCAAAAAAACAAAAAGAAAAGAAAGAACAACTCTGCTATCTGAAAGAAGAATCAAATGAAGAATTTTAAAATAGAGAAGTTGTGATAGAGATAAATTAACAGCAAATATTATATTCAATTGAACACAGAACTAAATCATTATTACTGTGGTACCTCTAACTTCGGAATCATGTAATTCTAATGACTTCTGAAAGAGTATATTTTTATTATTTCATGCTATGAAAACATAATAATACTCTGTCAGTAATAGGATGAGATCAAAATTCCAGGATATGACAACAGAAATCTAAAGATTTGGAACTGGTTGTGGATGGCAGACTGAAAGGATCCATACCTCCTGTGGTGTGAATAGGGGTACTGTTCCTAGGGCTTTATACGCAAAGGGCAACCCCAAGGTGGCGCTGTTGAGAGATGCTGTGGGCCTTCAGAAATTAGGGCCTAGTGAGAGGTCCTCAGGTCACTGGGGAGGAGCCATTGAAGAGGATTGTGGGACCTGACACCCGCTCCCCCTTTCTCTCTCTCTCTCTCTGCTCACTTCACAGTGTGCTCCTGTCATCGTTGACCACCATCCTCACCAGAGGCCCAAAGAAACATGGCCACCCAATCTTGAACTTCAGCCTCCACAACTATACACTAAAGAACCCTCTCTTTACTTCGTAAGAATCCTGCCTTGGGTATTCCATTATAGTGACAGAAAGCTGACTAATATAGTCCCCCCTTTCCCAGGTTCCACTGATCCAATTAAATAAGACAAAGCAACTCAATGAAATAGCAAGAGTACTTGAAAGCACAGAAAGCAAGTCAAACACAAAGTTAAAAGTAATTTTGGAAGATACAGAAGAGTTTGCAGGACAAAAAAAAGGTATAATATCTGTTTCAGTCAGCTTTCTCACTTCTGTGACCCAAAATACCTGATGACCACAACTTAGAGAAAGGAAGATTTATTTGCTCACAGTCTGGAGGTTTCAGAGAGTACAGTCCACGTTAGGCCAGGTTACATCTGTGGAGCTCATGGTTTCAGGAAGCAGAGAGTGCAAGGGCTCTGCTCTCACATCACGGAGGCCAGAAGCAGAGAGCTCTAGAGAAGAGAGTTCATTGACATATCTATCATCCCCAAGGGTACCTCCCCAGTGACCCTTCCCCTCCAGTCATACCCTACCTGTCTAGGTTACCATCCAATAAATCCATTTCTTTTTTTTTTTTTTTGCGGTACGGGGGATTGAACGCAGGGGCATTCTACCTCTGTGCCACACCCCCGGCCCTATTTTTTTGTATACTTTATTTTGAAACCGGGTCTCACGAAGTTGCGGAGGGCCTCACTAGGTAGAGAGAGAGAGAGAGAGAGAGAGAGAGAGACAGGGAGAGAGCGAGAGAGAGCAAGAGAGAGCGAGAGCACGCGTGTACGGGTGCGTGCTGAGGCTGGCCGCGAACCCGGATCCTCCGGTCTCTACCTCCCAAAGTACTGGGATTACAAGCGTGCGCCACCACGCCCGGCTCAATAAATCCATTTCAATGGATTCATCCACTGATAAGATTAGAACCCTCATGATTCAATATATCACCTTGGAACATCAATACATGAGCTCCTCAGAGGACATTCTATATCCAAATCATAATAATTACATAGCCTGAAATATTAGATGGGAGAGAGTTTTCCCTGGGAAGCTTCTGGAGAAACTCTAGGTTGAAGGTCACATGCTAGGTTGAACTAGCCATACCAGTTGAGGCCCTAACCTTTGAGAGAACTGGCTGCCACTCTGCTTCCTACTTCTGGGAACTTTGGGAAGTGGCCAGCCCCTGAAAGCACATGGAGCAAGGGAAGGCCAAGTGAGGGTCCACCAGCCACCAGCCAGCCACTAGCCAGCCACCAGCCAGCCACCAGCCAGCCACCAGCCAGCATGGCCAGATTCTATGGGAACAGTGCCACCCAATTGAGTGCCCAGATGAACAAGCCACAACGTGCATCATGTAGGGCTGAGAACTAGCCCCGCTAGACCCAGATGACGCAGAGAATCATTCAAGTTAATTGAGTGGAGCTATTTTAAGCCACCAAGTTTTAGGATTATTATACTGCCATAAATAACCAAAATCACAGGACAACCACAACCACAGATAAGAGTCCTACTGAAATCACCTGGGCAATCACACTCTCTCCTTTCCTCCTTTTTCTTTCCCCTTTCCTTCTCCCTTCCCTCTCATGGAGATTTTTGAAGCTACATTCCTATTCCTAGCTGTACTAGCATCAAAGTGAGAAAAGAGAGGGAAAAAGGCTTTTCTTGACATGTACGAATTCTAAAAATTATTCAGTTATAATGAGAACTTTGCTCCTCTAAAAAGAAAAGGACAACTAAAAAATATGAACATAAAATTAGTATTTCTTGTTTTTAATAAAAACTGTGGCAGATGCAGAGTAAGTCCAGAAAAAAGCAAAGGAAGGAGGCTCTATGGAACTAGGGTGCTCGCAGCAGTTTTCTTTGAGGAGTAGAGAGGGCATTAGTGGCATAGGATTATATCTTTTTGCCAGGAGCACTGGTGTTACAGCTTGGGATTTGCCGTGGGCCCTTTTCTTAGCTCAGTATAGAAATAAAGAGCCAGAAAACCTGGATGTGCTGCTAAAGCAGGGTTTATTGCAAAGCGAGAGGAAAGGTATCACACTGGAGAGGAACGAGGCGGAGTGCTCGAAACGAGACACTGCCGCCCCCTGGACCTTCAAGGTTTATGTCTAAGTCCTATTTCCTTATCTCATGAGAGCTGGCAGCTAGAGCTGGCTGGCCTGTCATATCAGGGTCTGTCTTCATCAGCAACCCTGGTTGAGCAGTCACAGAGTCTTTCTTAGTCCTGGTCACCATGACCAGAACATTCCCCCATCTCTTATTAACTTGCATACATCCATAGGCAAGGAATAGGGCATCGAGATAGATACAACTACTTCCTGCTGTATGGGGACTAAGTGCGGCCCCAGCCTTAGGAGTGTGTGCAAGCAATGTGTCACATGGAGGAATGTCCCAGGTCCCTGCAACCATCCAAGGGTCTCTGGTAGATTTTCATTTGTGGTTTTATCTGGAGCACCATCTGGAGTTTGATGGCTTTAATCCTGTTGGAGACAAACTTGACCATATGATTTAGTAAACGTGGACCAAATATGAAGACTTTTTAAATAATTAACTTCACATTTTGAAAAAATTTTATAAACTTTTTAACAAAATAAGAAATTAAAATTATCTACCCAAGTTTTACAGTGACCTGGACTTTAAAGGGTTACAGCTTTTCTTTTCAGATGTTTACATTTTAGCTAGGACTGACTGAAATAACAAACCTCTAAGTAACCTTGAACAGCAAAATTATCTTAGTACAAGCAGGACAGCAAAAGAGGGGGAAAGACCAGCTTAGGGTTTTTTTGTTTTGTTTTGTTTCCTTTTGGGGCTTTTCTGGAGGGATGAAATGCTCCTTAGATAAAAGGGGTGTAATTTTAAACAGGACTAAGGGTAAGGCTTGTACCCAAGTTAGCTTGGTTTCCTGACATTATATCTCTTCCCAGAAGTGGAGCTGGGGTCTCTGGTATGACTAAGAAGGAAAGAGCAAAATGGAGGTCACCCCAGGAAGCAGGCTAACTCTTGAGCAAAGAAGTGTTCAAGGGGCTGGCCCAATATGCCCCGAACGGTCACTTTACGAGAGGATCTTGGACCAGGGGAGAATGGCAGCGTGGAGAATCTAGCACCCATGTCCACTAGGGACTGGACAGACTGTGATCCCACCTTTAGTGTTGCCCAAGGCTCTTTAGTTCTGACCCAGGTGGTGGGAGCCTGGAGAGGTGGCCGTGGGACCCATCATTGGGGATTTCCAGTGGTCCCCCTTACACCAGTGGGCCAGGTTTTGAGGGGTGTTTGTGGCTTCCTTGCTGAGGACATTTGTGCTTGAAATGCCCTGGCTTCCCACACCTACAGCAGACCTGAGCCTGGGCTCCCGTGGAATTGGTGCCCATACACATAACAGGCAGAATTTTTCCATGACGTTTCTCCTTCTGTTTTTCCCATTCCAACTCCCTGTTATGGTACAGTGAATTGGCGGCCTGAATTAGTTGATTCAAAATGGATTTTCTGAAGCTGGGCATGGTGGCACACGCTTGTAATCCCAGTACCTGGGTGGCTGAGACAGGAGGATCGCAGGTTCACAGCCAGCCTCAGCTACTTAGTGAGGCCCTCCACAACTTGGTGAGACCCTGTTTCCAAATAAAGAATAAAAAATAGGGCGGGGGGTGTAGCTCGGAGGTAGAATGCCCCTGGGTTCAATCCCTAGTTCTGCAAAAAAAAAAAAATGGACTTTTTGGGATCTGACACCAGTTCCTGGAGTTTCCTCCTTACATCAGGTGCAGATTGGGTCAGAAACTTATCTCTAAGGATGGCCTCCCCTTCTATCGATTCTGGGGTCAGATTAGTGAATGTAACCATGGCTTCCCTAAGTCTTTCCAGGAAAGTCATCAGGGGTCTATTTGGGCCTTGAGGTATGGCTGTTAACTGCCCATAATTGATGGGTTTAACTTTAGCCTTTCTCAGTCCTTCTAGTATACAATATAAATAATAATTGTTGCCTGCCTCCTGGGCTCCCGGATAAACCTGATACCACTCCCAGGATGTTAGAGTTTGGTCTAGGAGCAGCTGTATGTCTCTCCAAGTGAGGTCCCATAGATCTTTTAAAAGAGTGTCCCATTTTAAATGGGGCAAAATGGACAGGTACTCATTGGGAAGCCTCACAAGACCAGGATGGGTTTCCCTGAAGCCTCAATATAAGCTGTGGCACCTCCTTAGTCCTGCTTATGGGGCAATAGGAAGTGAGAGCCATTACCCCATAGGGCGTGAGGCTCTGGGTCGCTTACCAGCCACCACTGAGCCTAAGCAAGCTCGGGAGAGGTCCAGAGTCCCTGCTGTCTTCCCTATACTAATTATAGGGGTGATCCTCTTCCCCTGGAGGGTCAGCCATAGCTATGCCATGGCCAGGAGGCCTCCGCGAGGTTTCGATCCTGCTCGGGGAGAGTCGCTGACCTCGCAAGATGCGGTGGTGTCAGAACATGGTTGAGAAGAAGCCCTCGTCGACCCCACATTGGGCGCCAAAACTGTTATGGTTTGGGATTTACCGTGGGTCCTTTTCTTAGCTCAGTATAGAAATAAAGAGCCAGAAAAGCTGGATGTGTTGCTAAAGTAGGACTTATTGCAAAACAAGAGGAAAGGTATCACACTGGAGAGGAGCAAGGCAGAGTGCTTGAAATGAGACACTGCCGCCTCTGGACCCTCAAGGTTTATATCTAAGTCCTATTTCCTTATCTCATGATGAAACAGACATTTTCCTTACCTGGCCTCTTGTCTATGACGTGCAAAGAATGACACTCGCAGACTACAGAAAGGGGAGTGGGGAGTTTATTGTAAAGAGAGCGGGCAAGGGGAAAAGAAGCAGAACACCCTTGCAGGCAGTGGGACCCTGGAATCTGGCAGCTGCCTCTGGACACTACTTGGGAGTAGCCTGAGCCAAGTGCCGTCGATTGCAAACTGCTTTCTCCAAAAGTCCATGTGATCTGTCAAAGAGAGGTGCTGGCCAACCCTAGGGGCCCTGGTCAGCCTCGATGTCAAACAGTTGTCTTCTGGTCCTATCCGGGACTTGCCCAGCCAAGTGCCATCACTTATACACTGCTTTCTCTCAAAGCCAACATGACCTACGAGAGAGAGGAAAGCTCCCCAAGGGGAGGGGTTCCCAGAGTGGGCAACCATTTAGAGTGGCTGGTCTGGGGGTTTATATACTTCTCTGAGTTCTTTTCCAGTTGGGGTCTCAGAGGCAGTTTTCTGGGATTTGCATAGTGTATTTGCATAGTGTCCTTCTTTGAGTCTCCTCTCGGTTGGGGTTCCAGACGCTGTTTCCTGGACTCTCTGGGAAATCTCCTGGGATTGTTGATCAGCAGGAACAACTGGAGTTTTGTGAAGCTCTGTCACTCTCAGGATACTTTTGATCTCATTATCACTTGACATTTGGGAAGGCTGGTCTTTTTAAGAGTTTTGGAAGTTAGCATATGTTGCCTCTCAAGAAATGAAGTTTTTTTTTCTACTGTGGCCCTTCGGCCCTATCTGCTTACTTTTTTCTATCTTCTCAATGAGAGCTGGCAGCTAAAGTTGGCCACCCCGTCACAACAGAGTATGTCTTCATCAGCAACCCCGGTTGAGCAGTCACAGGGTCTTTCTTAGCCCCCATCACTGTGACTGGAACAGTGGCACTCGCCTATAATCCCAGCTACTTGGGAGGCTGAGCCAGGAGGATCATAGGTTCTAGATCACCCTGGGGAATTCAACATAAAAAATAAACAGGCCTGGGGGTATAGCTCAGTGGTGGAGTGCCCCTGGGTTCAATCTCCAGTACAGTACAAAAAGAAAAAAAGAAGAATTACACTTTTCTCCCTATAGGTCTCTATTTGATTCTGCAGCAAAAACGTATACATGGTCACTATTCTAAAAATGTTGTGTGTAGAATTTAAAATGTTCAGGACTAAACAAAGCACAAAATTATTTAATTATAACTATACAATAGTATGTAAGTGCTTAAAATATTATAAATGCAAAAGAATATTATAAGAAATATCTAGAGCTGAGAAGGAAGAGGATGTGAGAGGCAAAGTATATTAAGTTCTTATCTTTCATAGAAGGAATTGAGACATAGAAATATAACTGAAAGTGTTAATTGTAGTCACCAGAAAAAGCAAAACCCAGAAAAATTTAAACGTTGTTTCTGGAAAGTGAGTTGTAATAATTCAGAAGGAAAGACAACTTGTATTTTTTTAATTTTAGACTCTTCTCTATATTTTTAATTTTTTGCCATGTAGAGCTACTTATTATTTTTGATAACCTCATTAAACATTTATATTTAATTCATAAGAAATATAACAAAATATTATAACATCTATCCTTTTTTATTTTATCAATTTCATATACACATATATGTATATATTCTGCATATTTATTTATTTATTTATTTATTTATTGTGGTACCAGGGATTGAACCCAGGGGCATTCTACATCTGAGCTCCACCCCCAGCCCTATTTTTTATTCTTATTTTGAAGCAGGTTCTCACTAAGTTGCGGAGGGCCTCACTAAGTAGCTGAGGCTGGCCACGAACCCAGATCCTCTGGTCTCAGCCTCCTAAGTACTCGGATTACAAGCATGTGCCACCATGCCCGGCTTATTCTGCATATTTATAATCGTCTGGTTTTCAACAAAGGTGCCAAGAACTTAGAATGAAAACAGGACAGTCTTTTCAATAAATGATGCTGGGAGAACCAGATGTATGTCTGCAGAAGAATGAAACTAGACCCCTACCTCTCAACTATATAAAAAATCTACTCAAAAAGGATCAAGGATCTCAATGTAAGACAGAAATTATGAAACTACTAGAAGAAAACATAGGGGACATACTTTAAGACATTGTTCTCACGAAGATTTTTTTTTTTTTTGATAAGACCTCAAAGCAGAGGCAACAAAAGCAAAGCAAGACAACCGAGGTCCTGTGACATGAAGAGGCTTCTGCACCGCGGAGGGGACAACAGTGGAGAGATGGCTGCAGAGAAACTGGAACATGTGTCTCAACTACCCATCTGGCAAGGGATCAATATCCTGAACATACAAGGAACTCAACTCAATATCAAAAGATAGTACTACTTATTTATTTATTTTATTGTGGTACTGGGCATTGAACCCAGAAAAATTCTACCTCTGAGCTATACCTCTGGTCCTATTTTATTTTTTATTTATACCCTGTTTCAAAATAAAGAATAAAAAATAGGGCTGGGGTGCAGCTTGGAAGTAGAATGCCCCTGGATTCAATCCCCAGTGCCAAAAGAAAAACATGAAACAGGTTCATGAAATAAAAAAAAGAATCAACAAAATATAAAAATTGAAAAATGAATATGCCTTTCTTAGTATTAAAATTAAAAGGGTAAAATAACATAACTTAATAGGTCAAATATGTATGTATGGCCAGGTGTGTTGGTGCACACCTGTAATCCTAGTATTTGGGAGGCTGAGACAGGAGGATCGCAGGTTCAAGGACAGCCTCAGCAAGTAGGGAGACTCATCAACCTTGTTTCAAATAAAACAGGGCTGAGGGTATGGCTCAGAGGTAGAATGCCCTTGGGTTCAATCCCTAGTACTACAAAAAAAAAAGTATTATTTCTGTTAAACTGAATATACAATTATTGTTCCCTAGGCAACCAACTTTTGCTTATAACTACAATTTCGTTTCACATTAACAAAACATAGACGGTGAAAAGACAACTTTGATTGTGAAGATCTAATTACAATAATAAATAAAATAATTTATACAAAAAAAGATATTTGGCTTTGCGTTTTCGCATCTTTCGGTATTGACATACTTACAATAGCAAGCACAGCTGGGCATGGTGGCACATGCCTGTAATTTCAGTTCTTGAAAGGCTGATCACAGGAGGATCGCAGGTTTGAGGACAGCCTCAGCAAGTTAGCAAAACTATCAGCCACCTAGTGAGACCCTATTTCAAAACCAAAAATAAAAAAGGACTAGAGCCGGGCATGGTGGCGCACGCTTGTAATCCCAGTACTTGGGAGGCGGAGACCGGAGGATCCAGGTTCGCGGCCAGTTTCAGCTACTTAGTGAGGCCTCTGCAACTTCGTGAGACCCGGTTTCAAAATAAAGTATTAAAAAATAGGGCTGGGGGTGTAGCTCGGAGGTAGAAACCCCTGGGTTCAATCCCCGGTACCGCAAAAAAAAAAAAAAAAAAATGGACTAGGGTAGAATGCCCCTGGGTTCAATCCCTAGTACCACACACAAAATAAATGATGATGATGATGATGATAGATAGATAGATAGATAGATAGATAGACAGATAGATAGATGATAGAAAATAGCAAGTAGGGGCCAGGCGTGGTGGCGCACGCTTGTAATCCCAGTACTTTGGGAGGCAGAGACCAGAGGATCCGGGTTCGCGGCCAGC
>PVJS01029964.1:0-11706 GCA_004027185.1 Glis glis
CTCCCTTTCATGCTCCAGATAGTGATTGAGTCTTATAGGTTTGTGTATGTACATCATGTGCTATAGTTTGTTTCCCTCCACTCCCCGCCCAACTCCCTCAGTTAGGTCACCTTCTTTGTCCATCTAAAGATTTCTTCTTCTTCCTTTCTAAGTCCCTTCTACATCCCATTCTTTCTAGCTCCCACAGATTAGGGGGAACGTCCGATTTTTTATTCTTAGTGTCTTACTAATATCGCTTAGCATGATGTTCTCTAGTTCTCTCCATTTCCCTGCAATATTTGTATTTTTTAATGTTTCATTGTTTGTATACTTAATTCACAGTGTAGGATCAGGGCATAACATGAAACTTTTCCTAGTTTTAAGATAATGGCAAAACAAGTTTCTATGCTCTTAGGCAAGACCAGTACTTGTTAGCAATTATAGAAATAGTAATGAAAGTAATCATTTCTTATGATCAGAATAATACTCTACTTAGTTACCATCTACTCACTAATCTTGTTTCAGGACGCCTCCCATAATATTATTCCTAAAGAAAATAAGTCTCGAAGACAAGTCAGATAATTTTGTCCTCCTCCTTATCTTCATTTACTCATTAATTTATTCATTTGCCTCCTTGTTTCTAAAGCGCCACATGGTGACTTAAGTAAGCAAGTTGAGAAAATAAAACAAATGCATGAATAATTCACACACTTATCAGTGAATCATGCCAGTCAGGTAAAAAACAAAGAAATAAGTGTATCAAACCATTTTGTATTACATTGAGAAGACTTGATCCAGAATGTTCCCTCTTCTCAGTTGTTTGCTATCCTCAGAATGCAATCTAAATTTCAAAGTTTGTTTTTTTCTAATACAAAAGTAAATTACTTAAAACTTGCATCCGATTCAGTTCAAAGTTAGCACTTGTTAGATACAAGAATGTCAGTAGTAGATATTTCAAAATATAACGCATGTAAAGAGAGGGATTACGAATTTATTATGTGCAGATACACAGTTGTGTTTTTAAAATCTAGATTACAAAACTGATATAAAATGCAAGTTTAACAACATATCTTATTAAGATAAACATCTTAATCCTTTATGAAAGAAAAACAAAACAAAACAAAGCCGTGATAACAGGTTTCTTTTGGTGGTGATCTTACAGGGCATTAGGGATAAGATTTCCCTCTTGTTCTGCTGTCTCTGTGTCCCTCAGTCATCATAGGAGGAACATCAGTCCAGTAACTCTTCCTGTCAGTGTTGGTGGCGACAGCCAGTCTGACCTGAGCAGAAACCAACACTCCTACCAACATTTCCAACCTGGAAATGCTCGTGATTTATTTCACCACCCCCAACCCCGCTGTACCCACAGCAGCAGGCTTTGTTTATTTAAAATGCAGCGTACCTCTTTCACTTGTAATGTGATTGGATTCTTTGAATGCTAAGTGACTTAACGTGGTTTTCCTGAACATTTCACACAAAAAGAAAAAGCACAAGGTATTTTCCACCCGGGACCATCATTTGTCGACGTTAAAGGATTTCCTATGACACATGTTGTAACAGGGTCTTGGCTTTTCCTGCTTGAGGTACAACTAGGTTTGGAGAGGAGTAAATAAATAAAACACTAGTTATTCTGTTCCAAAAGGGAAGTCCACGTTCTCTATGCTGTTTTCTGTCGCAACCATTTCATTGGGTATTCAGAATCGTGAGGGAAGCTGGGTTTGTTTTCTCCAATTCTTCCTGTACCTCATCTTGGGAGCCTAAGGGAATTCCGGGTTCCGGACAGCAATTTGTGCTACTTCCCAGTGTGTATTTTGAAACAATCTTTGCAGATTTACAGTTGACATAGCTGAGAGTACCTGAGGTACTGGTGCCTCTGTGGTCTGTGAAGACATTTCTTTGAAGAGAAAACTCGTGTTTGCCCATGGTTACCCCGCCGGGAGTGCTCCCGTGCATGCCACGGGCTGGGCCTCTGTTTGCGTTGCTCGTGGTTTGGAGGGCCTCCTTTCATTGTTTCACTCTGGTTGCACTGAGAGCAAGCCTGTTACTTCATGTAAAGAGAAAGTTCCTGTCCAAGCACGTTGCCCGCTGCCAAGTTAGAAAGACTGCTCTTTTGCCGTCTGGATCCTGGACAACTTTTTAACCTCTCCAAGGCGAGGGAGCTGTGACAAGGTGTCAGTTACGTTAAAAAAGTAAATAAATCACGGGCTTTGAGTTTCGGGATAGGAATAAAGATCCAGTGTCCTCACTTGAGTTTCTCATTCCACGATTTTGAATCATATTTTTTGTGGCGAAGGTTCTACCTTCAAAGTAAAGCTTTTCAAAAGTTCAGTTTAGAGAGCCAAGTACCCTGAGAGGAAGATTATTAATTCACAATGAAAGAACAATGAGTTAACTTTTTAATAAAATGAGCTAAAGAACAGCAACAAAAAAATGGAAGATATATTTGAAATTTTCCCTTCCTCCCATATTTTCTTTTCCAAACCAGGAAATACCAGTATAGCTATAGTGTGAACATTCTTGAATTTGACGAAGTGACTTTACATGTTTCAGATACTTTGTAGGCCAGATAAACACTTGCAGTAAGTTCACCTAAGACATATAAATTTCCATGAATTATACTAACCTTATTCTATAAAGCAGTACCTCACAAATTGACAAAATACAGAGATAAGACGCTTTACAGTTTATCTGTTGATCAGCTGGCATTTAACATTAGTCTACATTTTCTAGGTTGTACTCCAAACCATAAATTGTACTTTATTAGAAAAACAATAAAAACGGCCAGTCACTGGTCAAATAAAGAGACTGTTTTGTGAAAAAACAAAATGGTCTGCAAATATATTTAGTTCAAACTTGCTAATCCTTATCAATTAATTTCTAGGGCTCTTCGTGTGTGTTTTATAGAGCAGACAGACTGCCAAGCAAAAACTGGGACCTTCAGCTTTACTTCCTTGTGTTCTCATGACCGCCAAAAGTATTGGCAGAGTCACAGATCATCTACAAAGAGTGCAAAAGAATATACAAAATAATATATCCATAACAACAACATGCACAGATGAGGTGAAAGTACACATTTTCCCCCCACTGGTTAAAAAGTGTAAAGTGTGATAGGATTGCTAATGCTGTTCCGGGAAGAAGAGATGTGAGAGTTGCCAGAGTTGGTGGTGCATTACTCCATTCTGCTTTAGCATCTTTAAAATTTATTTTTAGTATATCTCACTTTTGTTCTTTAATACTAGGGCTAATATTCTGGAAATAATATTACATCAGGATATCATATTACTTTTTTTACTACTTAAAGATAAGTAAATAATTCTTTAGACCAGTGGTTTCTAAATTTTTTTGATTGCATATACCTATGAGTATTTCTTAGCATGTATCACCAATATGTAGTGCTTATTGTCAATTACAGACAGCTACATTATACAACATACAGAAAAACATATAAGCATATAAAACAAATTAAAAGGATGAGGTTTTATATATTAAGTATCTATTGTAATATCCTGATTTTTGGAGCCAGCTGATCATGTTTCTCCTCTTATTTTTTAACTTTTTATTTTGATATAATCGCAGACTCACACACATTGAGAAAAATAGCACATAGAATCCCATTAGCCGTTCACCGAGCTCCCGTAGTGATGATTCTCCTACATGACTGTAAACCAAAGCAAAACTAGATTTTGCCAGAGCTAGCTATTAAGGAACAGTTTACTTCTTGACACTCAGAGTGCTTTCCGGAATGTCTATACATGATCTGACCTTTCCACCAATTGTATTTGGAATGTAACTTGAGACCCCCCCCCATGTGTCCTTTTACTTTATATCGTGTGAGGAATGCAAGTGTAAATTGTTTCCTGTATAAACCTCAGCTGGAAGATGTTGGCTTAAGAGACATGGATTCCTGAGGTATCGGTGTTAAAACCAAGAGGCGCTCCCTCAGGAAGGCGTTGACCAGAAAAATCTG
The DNA here is from genome assembly GCA_004027185.1 of Glis glis. Taxonomy (NCBI): domain Eukaryota; kingdom Metazoa; phylum Chordata; class Mammalia; order Rodentia; family Gliridae; genus Glis; species Glis glis. The sequence continues at coordinate 3,947 of PVJS01029964.1, forward strand.
CAGGTGTTTCTTATGTTCTCATTTACTCGTTGGACAAAGCGGAATATAACTAACAAGAAAACACCTGGTTACTAGCGAGTGAACTCGCTAAAAATTCAGGAATAGATGATCCCTTCACTAATCGAATGGAACAATGGTTGGGTAAGTGGGAGGGAATAATGACGTCTGTCCCGACCTCCCTCAGCATTGTTACTGGAGTGATGATTTTGGTAGGATGCTGTATGATCCCCTGCAGATGAGGATTAATCCAAAGACTAACAGAGACAGCCATCACCGACAGCTTCCACCCCCATACAATAACCTTTTTCTACTTGCAAACCTAGATCACAAAAGTCAGCTCATGTCAACAGAGTTCCAAGAAAAGAATGAGAACCTGTCATAAAAGAGGAAGAAATTGTAAGAAAGGAGAGCAGTCTTTTCTATGGAAGTTGCAATCACATAGAAACTGGCAGGCTTCCATTTTGTAACTGTAGCTTAGGCCTCCATTTTGTAACCTTTGTACACTTGTCTATATGTTCCACTCCCAGATGTACTGGTTTTGTTTCTCCTTTCGTAAGTCTGCCCAGTGAAAACTAGCCAGTCGGATTCGATTGTAAAAACCGTACTCCAGCCAATGGGGAACGGCGTAGTGGCCTCCGGTTAGGAGATAAAAGTCTGAGCAGATCCCCACCCAGTGTGCTTGCACCCTTCTTCCCAGAATTGAACTGCCTTGCCCAGTTAAGAAAAAAAGAGGGAGAGAAGGAGAGAGAGAGAAGAGAGGGGAGGGGAGGAAGAAAACACCTGGTTAGGGTTACATGGTTTAAATATGTTCTTTCTTAATTCTCATATAACCTTCAGTGACAAATGGAATTTCAAAGACCTTAATTTTTGCAAAGCTCTGTGGCTTCTTAGTTTCTGAGTTGGAATTCAGACCTAGTTCAATAGGTGATATGTATGAACAACTATTAGAAAACTTGAAAAGCAGCAAGAAAAATATAGCTTGAGAAGTGTGTCTCGAGCAAATCCAGTGTCATGTTGTTTTAGATGAGTGTCCTGCCTATCCCCTCTGCCGCTAGGGCAAATTTTAATCCCTGTCTCCAAATGCCATTATATGAGACACAATTAGCAAATTCTTTCTTTCTAGTTGGACAGTAGCTTTTTTCCATTATAGAATATAATCAGTTACTCCTGACTATATTTTTTACCCATCTTTTGGTAAATGTTTCTGATGTCAGTATTTACTGCAAAAAAATAATAATAATTAAAAGTATTGGGAAGTTTTCTAGAGCTTTTTTCTTTTGCTTGTCTCATGCAATCAAGTGAAAAATTAGGGTTTCTTATTATATTCCATTTACTAGAGGCCTTGACTCACAAGAAAGTCTACTTTAACATGGGAGTTGAATTAAGCATATCCTGCCAGCCTCCTAGAAGCATAGGGTACTAAAACAATGAGTCTTTTAATTTATGTTAGAAGGGGAAAACTGAGATAATGAAGAAGAAGACTATGAGTGAAGGGTTGAGGATTCTAGAGAATTCCTTTAAAAAATTAGCCACTAGGTTAATTATGCATCACATGTTCTAGATAAAAACAATAAATAGAGTATTTCCTTAAATGTCAAGTCACATTCTGTCCTTCCTGTTTTTTAGGTACCATTCAAATTACTTTGTTTTGTTCCTATATACTAGTAACAATCTGAAAGTGAAAACTTAAAAGACAGATTCATTTATAATAGCATTCAAAAGAATAAAATACCTAGTAATAGTGACCCAAGGAGGCAAAATACCTGTACACAGAGAACTGCATGAACATTGCTGAAATTTTAAAAGACCTGAATAAATGGAAAGACATCTCATGTGCATGGATTGAAAGACTTAATATATTACTGGCAGGCACTACCCAAAATAATCTACAAGTTCAATGCAGTCCCTATCAAAATTACAATGATTTTTTTTTTTTTGCAGAAAAGGAAGGCTAATTCTTAAATTCACATGGAATACAAGGGGCCACGAATAGACAAAATAATACCGAAAAAGAACAAAGCTGGAGGATTTATACTTTCTAATTTTAAAACTTATTACAAAGCTATAGTAATTAAAACAGTTTGATACTGGCATAAGAATACACTATTTGTTGACCAATAGAATAGAATCCAGAAATAAACCCATGAATACATGGCCAGTTGAATTTTGACAAGGGTACCAAGACCATTCAGTGTGGGTAATAATAGACTCTTTAACAATTGGTGCTGGGACGACTGGATTTCCAGATTCAAGAATGAAATTGGACCCCTCTGTCACATCATGTACTCAAAATGGATCAGTGGTCATGAAACTCTTAAAAAACATGAGGGTAAATCATAATGACTTTGGATTTGGTAATGGATTCATAGGTATGACCCCAAAAGGAACAGGTTTAATAGAATCTCTTGGCTCATAAACTGTGAAACCAGACTACAATGTCAAAACTATTATAAAAAGTAAACCAATTAGTTAGATTTATATAAGCAGATTATATAACTATTCTGTAATTTGGATAAGTAATTTGAGATCAAAGTCTCTATTTGTTGGCAGTTAACCTGCATTAAAGTAACTAACCTCCACACTCTGCAACTGGACGTTTTGTTAGACTTCACAAAGCTAACCATCAATGATGTTGTGGATGAAAGGCACCAAAGGTTTTGGGATAACATATTTAAACAATAAAGAGGGTTACAGATACTGTCCCAAAGGCTGCTGAAGTGATTCTTAGCACACAACTCACTGTTGTTTTGTAGTTCTTTGTGCTGGCTCTCCTTCCACTGCCCAGGTCTACAATGCTGCATACGAATGTCTGTAAAAGGAGAGGGAGGCTCCTGGACGTGACCCTTCGGGCCCTATAGCCTTGGATTCTGTTCCATTGGGTTCGATCAGTGGGAAGTATCAGGAGGTTAGAAGGTGAGAGGAGAAAGACGTCAGGAATGTCTTACTAGCTCCCTGCTCCTTGCCCTGGGACCTCAATTCTAGAATCAGCTCTGTCTCTTTTGTGACTCAGTCTTGTCCTTTGAGCTTCCGCCCTACCTTGCCAACAGCTTAGCCTTCTTTGGGTTTTGATAACACTGTCTCCTCCCCCTTCCTCTTTCAGTCCCTGAGCAGTAATAGCTTCCTGGAGTTGCTAGACTTTGGGACCATCAGCATCCCTTAACCTTTTTGACTCAACTGGAGATATTTTCTAAATTGATTTTTCTTTAGATTTCCTGCCAAGACCTGACTAATTCATATCATTTCCTTCCTCCCTCCCTCCTTTCTTCCTTTCATCCTTCCTTCCCCTCCCCTTTCCCTGTGACAAGTAAAAATTGTGTATATTTGTGGTGTACGTGATGTTTTGATATATGTGTACATTGCTGAATGGCTAAATTGAGCTATTGAACATACGCATTACCTCAGATGCTTATGTTTTTCAGGTGAAAACAATAAGCTTTCTTAGCAATTTTCAAATAAACAGGGTATTGTTATTAACTTTAGTCACCAGGGCGTGTAAGAGCACTCTTGAACATATTCCTCTTAACCAGAATATTGTGTCCTTTGACCAGCATCTCCCTAATCCTCCCACTGTCTAGCATTTGGCTAACCACCATTGTGCATTGTCTGAGTTCAGCTCTTGACGGTCTCTCTTGTAAGTGAGGTCATACACTGTTTGCCTTTCTGTGCCTAATTTCATTTAATGTAATGTCCTCTAGGGTTATCCATGTAGTCCTGAATGATAGGAGTTTGTGAGTGAGTTAGTTAGTTAATTAGTTTAAGGCAGAATAGATTTCCACAGTGTTTATGTACCACACTTTCTCTATCCATTCATCTGTTGATAGATACTTAGGTTGATTCCATATCTTGGCTATCGTGAATAATGCTACAATGAACATGAGAATACAGATATCTTTTCAACATATTGATCCCATAGTGGGATTGCTGGGTCCTGTAGTAGTTCTGTTTTGTTGTTGTTGTTGTTGTTGTTGCTATTTATTTTGAGGACTCGCTGTACTATTTCCCATAATGGCTGTACTGATTTACATTTCACGCCAGTGTACAAGGCTGCCCTTTTCTGTGTATCTCCACCAACTATGATGAATTTTCTGATCTTCCAACTTAGTTTCCTTTCTTATTGTTTAATACAAGTTTGGCCTGTCAAGTCATGGTAGACATTCTGTGATTAATACCATTACAGTAGAATTCAGGAAACAGAATGGAGAGTCAATCTAGGGAGTCGTTTTTGTAGAGGCAGCTTCAGAGAGCTTCTCCTATGGGTGTGTTGTTACTGCCTTTGTGTTTCAAACTCAGTGTCTCCAAGGAAGCTGAAATGCTGTAGGCATACTCAGTGTTGGACTCAAGGTAAAAGTATTTTACCAGCAGATGAGCTCAATTTTTGTAGTGTATTATTATCTTCCCTTCCCTGTCTCCAGTAATTCCTAACATTCATTATTCGTGCTAAAGACCATCTAAAAGCATAAAAGTTCCAGTATCCATGAAAGTTGGTTTGCATTTTCTACCTGTTCACGAATCCCTCAACATTCATCCAGGAACCCCAGGAAGGAATACCTATCTTAACTGTTTCTAAAACTTTGTGTCATGCTTGCTCAGAGGAGAAGAATGTTCTGTAGCAAGAGCCAGTTTTATTAGCAAGGTAGCAAAAGCCTTAGAAAGTGGTTTGTAGGAGGAAAAGAAATTCAGTGTTTGAGAACATGAAGACCATCACTCCTTTGGACATGTACTGCCTAGTCCAGCAGAGCGGGACGGCATTCTGTAGAGATGTCACACCACCCATGTCGGAGAGCACCCTTTACGTGGATATTGGCTATAGCTAAGAGTAAGTGATAGACATTTTAAATTTAAGTGTTTATATTTTGGAACAAGTATCTAGAAATCTTGAGCCATTTAATAGTTTTTTTCTAATCAAAACTCATAATTTTTTCCCTAGGGTCCTAATGAGCAATACAAGGGAGATTAACCTTGAAAATTCCGCCACCTTACTAACAGCCCGATGCCTACCTGCTCCCTGGATCCAGAAGAGTAAATCTGTATTGTTAGGTTGCTAGGTCTGTCTTTAAGATTGTGGACAAAGGCTCATATGTTTGTGACCAGCAGATTAGAAGCGAGAAAATATAATCCCACTCTAGCGCGATCCTCCTGACTCAGCTTCCCAAGTGCCGAGAGTCCAGGATGCACCACGGAGCCCGGCGGCTGCGCTTTCATCTGATGGCAGTGCAGTGTGTTTGTTGATACAGCACCACCTCCACACGTAAATAATGTGCTGTGCTGCAGTGTTATAACGTCACTAAATCATGGGAATTTTTCGGCCCCATTATAATCTTACAGCACCACAGTCACATACAATCCGTCATTGACTAAACATTGTTATGCAGCTCATCGCTGTATATCGATTATTTCAGCAAATTATTTATAGAAGTTATAGAGAAGAAGTTATATCTGAGCTGTGTACAGTAGCATATGCCTGTAATCCCAGCTCCTCCGGAAGGCTAAGACAAAAGGATCACAAGTTCGAGGCCAGCCTGCGCAACTTAGTGAGACCCTGTCTCAACATAAAAATAAAAAAAGGGCTGGGGGTGTAGCTCAGTGGTAGAGCGCCTCTGGGTTTAATCCCCAATACCACTAAAAAAAAAAAAAAAAGCAAGAAGTTTTATCTGTTTAGTTTTTTATCTAATTAAGTAATTAGCATAAAAGTGCTTATGTGTAATAAATGCTTTAAATAGTTGGAATTATTAATAATCCCGCTGGGTTTATTCTTTCTTACTTTATCTCAGGTATATAACTACCCTTGGGTATTTTGATGCCAGACCAGTGATTTAAATTTTCAAATATTATTATTAATACCAACAAAGGTTACTGGAGTTCAGAGAAGTAGATTAGGCAGTTGGGGACAAGCATGGGACATTAGTAATACAGATACTCATTTTAATGTTCTCACTTACCTTACCATTAATGGAAAATTTAGTAAGTAAAAGAAAACATTACAGATACAACACATCTCAATTATATCAGAAAATTTAGCAATGTGGTACGAATATTGGTTTTATTAAAGCAATTTATTTTGGCTAAATATTAACTGCATGTCTTAGAGTTAATATCACAGATATAGAACTGTAGGTCAAACATTATTTTATTTTAATTACCTTTGTAGTTAAAATTGAAAAATATACTCATTCTCCCTGTTTATTTTGAATGTTGAAAATAAATGTAGTGATTTTATACATTAAATTTTAGTCAGTAGCTGAACCCAATTAGACAAAGTTGACATATCAGATTTAACAACTTTTCCATGAAATATTTTTATGCCTAAATTAGGCCCTAAATTTACTTTCTAATGCTAATGATATGGTGTGGCATAGTATGGATCAATAGCTTTTCTTTTTGTGTGTGTGTGTGGTACTGAGGATTAAACCGAGGGGCATTCTCCCTCCAAGCTACACCCCCAGCCCTATTTTTTTTTTAAACAGCGTCTCGCTAGGTTGATGAGTCTCACTACTTGCTGAGGCTGTCCTCGAACCTGTGATCCTCCCATCTCAACCTCCCAAGTACTGGGATTACAAGTGTATGTCACCACGCCCGGTTAACTTCTTTTTTAAGGGTTAGAAACTGTTGGATTAAATTATGGCTGCTTTAATGATTTCTAAGCTTTGTAGAATCAAGTCTGATCGGAATGTTTGAGTTTAAGAAGATCCTAGATATCACGATCCAGTCTCTCTGAGAAAACAGAAGCTCAAAAAACACAAGCTAATAGTTTTGCTATGGTCATACTGAGCATGAGAAAAGTCCCGTGGATGTGAACTCCAGTCTGCTTCTAGAGCTCATTTCCCCACTCCACACAGCTCCTCCTGCATGTTAACTTCCTGCCTCGCCACTCTGCCCACCCAGCTCCTTCCGCATGCTAGATGGACTACTGTTGTTCCTGCCTGCCCTCCACACCTACCAAGGAAAAGTCCCTGGTCCCTCTTCCCTCTGTCTCTCGGGACGTTTGTTGCCTGACTGAATCTCTAAGTAGCATGTTTAAATAGTATAACAAGATGAAAGAAGCCTTCTATGTCAGAGGAACTCTCGGGGCGGGGCGGGGGTACAAACAGGGAGGTTCTTTTGTCTGTGAGCCTGCCCTGTTTCCCGTCTTGCTTCTCATTCCTTACTTCACCCCCAAATTACACGAGGTCTCTAAGAAATCCAGGTGTTTTCCTTTTTGGTTTTTACTCTGTGGTCTCATAAAGGCAGGTATAAAGAAACAAAACTTTTTAAATGTAAATATGATTTTAAATATAAATATACTTTTTAAATCCTTGTGTCAGTAAATACATTAACAGGCACTTAGAACCTAGAATTTCATATCCCAAGACAGAAGAAGAATATAGGTATCACAGTGTCCTAAGATTTGACCTATAATGGTTTTTCTTGGATGTTTCTAGAAGACATTACATAGTCTTTTTTCCAGTATCAGACATCAGTCAACACAGTGTACTTTTTAAATGCCTATATGTAGATAAAAGTGAATGTAGTGTATAAATTAGCACAATTTTTCTGGATGGTATTTAAAACTATAAATATATAAGAAAAAAATTCAAGTATTCACCTTTCATTCTACTAATCCTATTTCTAGGAATTTATCCTAAGATATAATAAAGCAAGAATCTAAGATTTGATCTATAATGTAGGAACAATGGTACCTATCTTAGTTGCTTTGAGGATTATTTCTTGTAAATATGCTATATCCAGCCGGGCATGGTGGCGCACGCTTGTAATCCTAGTAC
>PVJS01029964.1:11806-24516 GCA_004027185.1 Glis glis
ACCGGAGGATCCGGGTTCGCGGCCAGCCTCAGCTCTCTCGCTCTCTCTCTCCCTGTCTCTCTCTCTCTTTCTCTCCTAAGTGAGGCCCTCCGCAACTTCGTGAGACCCGGTTTCAAAATAAAGTATAAAAAATAGGGCCGGGGGTGTAGCGCGGAGGTAGAACGCCCCTGCATTCAACCCCTGGTACCGCAAAAAAAAAAAAAAAATACTATATCCATGTAACAGAGTAAATATTAAAAATGGTGATATATATGTATATATATTCACGTTAAAAGAAGTTCATGCAATATATTACCTAGGAGACAAAAGTAGATTACAAAGCAATCATAAATTCAGGTTTTATGTGAAATTATGTATGTTACAATGGTCTATAAAATTGTTGCCCAAAATGTCAATGAACCATTGTTTTGTGATCTTTTTTTTACTTTCTAATTAATGGTAACCCACCTTGTGTCAATATTGTTTATAATATAAATCAGTTTCATATTCAGAGAAAGCAGTGAAGTTATTTTTATCTCATAAAAAAAGCAAATGTGCACAGCCTTGCTGTTGATGAGCAACGCGTGGCTTTTGTTTTAAACTTCCTCGTGTGTAACGGGGGATAATAGTGAGCTTTCCGTGTCCCCGTCAGTTGTATTCCCATCCCATCCTCCTCTGCATCGGTGAGCCCCAGCCCCTCCAGGCTCCCTAACAGCTGGACAGCATGCCTGCACACGGGTGTCGATTGCATTTCCCATCAGCAGCGGCGGGGCTGTAGAGGAGTGGACGGCAGAGGGGGACACCAAGACGTGGACCCTAGGAGAAGGAGCCAGCACCGAGAGCCAAAGGAGTGTCACCCAAGGCCAGAATTGCGTGGCTCTTTAAGACCATCCTTGGTTTTGCCTATCCTTTAGAACTCGCTCATATTTTAAACATTGTCTTAGTGAGTTTCAGGAAAGAAGGAACAACTCTTTCCAGTCATTTGTTCCCAACAGTTTTATTTTTAGGTGAATACAGGGGAGAAATTTTCTTGGTTAAAAGGGAAATGAAAAACGTCCTTTGCACAGCTTGCTGACGTGCGTGGTAGTCCAAGCGTCAGTGTGGAGATGCAGAACCTTTCCCTCGACTCAAGTGCTCTTCCTGGCTGTTCTTACAGAGAATCGCGTGGTCAAGGGGCACCGTGCAGTCACCTCTGAGGACTTTAAAAATAAGTGAGACGTGTTCGTCTGGTGTGCAGCATGTGACTCAAGCATCTGCTGTTTTTTTCTCCCCTACTTTCCCATTTTAGTGAACACTAGCCCATTTCAGGATTGTTCGCGGAGAAGGAAATAGCATAATATTCACAGCTGTAGATCCATGGATCACCACCAGTTCCTGGGACTTGGGATCAGACCTGAATTGTATCAGACTACTGCTGCTGAGATAGTAGGATTTGAAGCCCTGTGTCAGGAGGCCCGCACTGTGCGCCAGGGCCGGAGGAAGTTTAAAGTATTTCCTTTCCAAAAGGCAGGAATTAGAGAAGCAGGAGTATAGGACCAGGGTGATGTGTTGGGGATTTTCTTTCTGATATTTTTGGTTTTGTTTTTAATGCAGTACTGGGGATTGAACTCAGGGACGTTCTACTACTGAGCTACATCCTCAGCACTTTTACTTTTCTGCTTTGAGATGGGGTTTTGCTTGATTGCCCAGGCCTGGCTTGCTGAATCGGGATTCCCCTACACAACCTCCCAAGTAGCTGGGATTACAGGTGTGTGCCACCAGGCCCAGCTGGGGATTTCATCTAAGATTTTCTTGACAATGTCTTCCCCCTGAGGAATATTAACTCTCTTTAGCCTTCTGGTTGTCAGCTACAATAGCCAATCTTGTAGAAAATACGAAGTTGGAGAAGTGACGAATCCATTTGCAGTTTGGACGGGCTCGCGTGCAGGTGTGATAAAAGGAGGCGACCGGGCAGAAGTGAACCCATCTCTTCATTTCAAAGTGTTGAGATGTTTATTACAATTCGTTTTGAAAAGTTATACAGGTTTTGCCTTTAAGAACAACATTTTCAAGTGTCTCTAAAAGTTCTCGTCTTGAATGGTAATTATTTGCTTATCTGTCATCTCCCTTAGATTATAGTCTTCTGGGCAGGAGTGGTTTCAGTTATCTTTGATAAATCTAGTACCAGACTCATAAATGTCTATTTGGTCGGTTGATTAATTAATTAATTAATTAGTTAATGTTGCCTTTTCATGCATGTCATCTCTTAGCAACAGTTTCACACACACTGGCCCTGCCTTCCAACTTCAGAAGCCTGGGAACGGGAATATTTTTTTACTATAGCAGTTTACAAAGAAATATAATTTGTCCCTGAGCTAACAGGATTTTTCTTCAATCTTAGATCTACTAAAATTAGTTAAGATGTTGTGTTAGGAATGGTTCTAACACAATGCTTTCTTATGATTCTGTTATTTTAAATTTAAAAATTCTTCTTTAAAGGTCTAGAATTAGGGCAAGCACGTGTTTCTCCTTGCCACCAACAGAGTCTGAGTAGGCATATTCTCCAGACAGAGAAGAAGTACAATATGGACTTTCAGAAGCCAAAAGAACAGTATTTTGAGAACAAAGCAATATAATTCAGCTTTTCAAATCCTGCCAGAAGTTTAGGGAAGATACAGACAGAAAGGTATTTTCAGAAATGTGACAACCTGGAGTTCACTGACGATCTTAACAGAAAGTGTTGTGGTGGAGTGATGGGGACAGCCTGGAATCAACTGACGAGCTGAGGAGCTGGAGCCAGCCCGAGCAGTTCTTCAGCTGTGAATCAGAGAGAGAGACTGGGCAGACAGGAGGAAGGGCGAGCCAGGGCTGTAGTGGCAGAAGATCCCTGGTGGAGGAAGCAAAGAGAGGAGAACTTGAAGATACCCAGGGGGTCGTTGAGTGTCGCGTCCACCAGACAGAATGAGTGGGGCCACGAGAAATGAGGAAAATTGTCTGATGGAAAGTGTAGGTAAAATACACAAAAGCAGATTATTAAAGCCAGGCGCGGTGTGGTGGTACACACCTAAAATCCCAGCTGTTCTGGGGGCTGAGGCAAGAGGATTACAAGTTGAAGGCCAGCCTGGGTAATTTAAGGAGACCCTGTCTCAAAATAAGAAGGGGATGGGGCTGAATAGCTCAGTGGTGGGACATCCCTGGGTTCAATCTGCAGTACAAAAAAAAAAAAATCAAATTGCAAAAACCATGTTAAAATAGTAACAAAAATGCAGATGGCCACAGAGCTGACACCAAGGAGCAAAACTGAGTAATCAGAAACAAAATTCATCCATCCATCCATCCATTAATTTCAAATCATTAAAGTAGAACTGCCTATTCGCCTATTCGAGAGTCTTTATATCCACAGTTCTATTAATTTTAATGCCTGAAGCAATGTTAATCCCACGGCCCACACGAAAGGGTTTTAAAAATGCTTTGTTAGAGAATGTGGTAGACTTGTAGTTACAATTTTAAAACTCTTCTTTTAAGATATGTAGTATTTGGCTAGAGTTCTGTTTTCTTTCCCTCCCTCCCTTGCTCCCTTCCTTTCCTCTCCTCTCCCTCCCTTTCTCCCTCTCTCCCTTATCACTCCCATCCCCACCCGCAGAGCATTATACAATCACTCCGTCAGAGCTATGCTAGCTTCTGTCATCCATCTATTCTGATTATAACATTTTTCTTCCCTTCCCACTCCTCTCTCTCCTGTTCTTTTAAACTTTAAAAAAAAAAAGTTCAAAAAGTTCAGAGGAAAACAAAGGATCATCTTTTATGTTTTTTGTTGTTCGTCTGTTTGTTTGTTTGGGGGGGTTGTTATGGTTTTGGGGTTTTTTGGGGGTACTAGGGATGAACCCAGGGACGTTCTACCTCTGAGTTATACCCCCAGACCCTTTTTTATTATTATTTTAGAACAGGGTCTCCCTAAGTTACCAGGCACTGGCCTCGAACCTGTGATCTTCCTATCTCAGCCTCCCAAGTACTGGGATTGCAGGCATGTGTTACTGTACATGGTTCATCTGTGTTTTCTTATTGAAATTTAAGGTGGAAGAAAAGTAATTATAAAAGCATCTATCTATCAACACAGGGTAACATGCCAAAGTTACCAAGCTGTTGAGTTTGGAAATCATGCCTTCCCAAATGGTTAAAAACAGCAAGTATCTCTGTTAAGTGATAGATAGCTCCCTGTTGCTGGAAATGAACGTCTCCTTTTATATCTTACAAAGCTTTTGAGCAATAAAATGAGTTCTGCACTTTTACATATGACAAGTATTTGTATGTGGGGGTATAATGCAAAAATCCACTTTCAGTGTTTATGCATATACACAGACATTAGTGTGTGTATGTTCGAATACTTTCAAAGGCTTTAAACGTAGACTCTCTTTTCATAAGCCAGCCCAGGCACATCTGACTCAACAATTCAAGCAAACCCTGGGATCTGTCAGAAGCGGCCGATAGGTTCGCACAGGTGATTAATTGCCAGGAGAATCTGGTTCTGTATTCCATTACGTATAATTGTTATCGTTTCTAAAGGTATTCTTTTATTAAGATCCCACCTTAAAAGAGAGGAAAACACACATAACTTACATTCCTGATTTTTTAGCACTTCTTACAAAAGAAATAGGACAACATTAACGTAATCTACTAACAAAGGCATATTTGTCTTGGTTCACACACAACCCCTCCTCCCCATTTTTTTTTTTTTTTTTTTTTTGCGGTACCGGGGATTGAACCCAGGGGCGTTCTACCTCCGCGCTACACCCCCGGCCCTATTTTTTTTATACTTCATTTTGAAACCGGGTCTCACGAAGTTGCAGAGGGCCTCACTAGGTAGAGAGAGAGAGAGAGAGAGAGAGACAAGGGGAGAGAGAGAGAGAGAGCTGAGGCTGGCCGCGAACCCGGACCCTCCGGTCTCCGCCTCCCAAAGTACTGGGATTACAAGCGTGCGCCACCACGCCCGGCCCCATTTTTATAAAAACTTTAAAGTATTTTAACTTACCTAGAATTTGGTCTTGGGGTAGCAGTGTTGAATGATGGAATATAGTTTGATTACCAAGATCTGAAAATATAGAACCAAAACTCAGTCCAAATTCCCACTTTAATGCTTCCGTACACCTCTTACCTTTGGCAATGCTTACCTTCTTCGGGCTTTCTCTTCCTTCCTTGTAAACTGGCTCTAGGACATGTCTTCTGAACACCACAGTGAGGATTGCATCCATTACCACAGTAAAGCCCTTCCATGGTGCTGCATATGCAGGAAGAGCTCAAAACGCCATCGCCTTCAGCATGACTAGAATGCTTCTTCTAAGCTCTGCTACTTAATCGTGGATGCTTCTTGACTTTAATTTTACCTCCCAGCCTCACTCTTCTCAGTCTGCAAGTGCAGGCCTTACACGTCGCTCTGCAGTGCTGCTCTGCGACCATCAATCCTACGGTACCAATTCAAGTTACATCATCAGACCTGCCCTACTGCACCTTAGCACCTACAACCTTAGCCGGAAGGATGTTTAATCATCACGGAAGGGAGAAGAGAATTGTGAGTCCACATGGGAACCTTTGCTCACAGTGACCGTATCCATTCTGTATCGTATATGTCAGAAGGTTTCAAGTTTTTTAAAATGGTTTTTGATGATTACGTTAGAAACCCTAGCTATCATATTGTGAGCACCGTTATTTGGTACCACCTAGTATTTTACTTACCTCTGGTCTGCATGCTTCCTGTTGTCCCTTGCAGGTGTCTGCAGGTAGATCACCTCACATTTTGATGAACTGGTTTATTTTTAATGGGACTAAGGTGTGTCCGATGAATACCTGTAGTCCGGTGGGGGCATTACGACACATAAACAAACATTGTTCTGTAACATGTGCAAAAGAAACCTGAACAGAAGAAATAGAGGAAAGAAAGAGGTGTGTGTGAAGAAGTGGTTGGAAGGAATAATTGGCGTGGTTACGTGGCATGGCGGTGGGCTGGATTGTTGGGACGAGAGATCCGCATGGCGAAGGTGCAGAAGCGTGAGGGATGATGTTGTTTTCAGGGAACTGCGAGGAGTTTGGTATTGGTAGAAAGTAAAGCCAAATAATGGGGAATGATGGAGGGGAAATGAACAGGACAGGTATTTCCCCCCACCATCCCAACACCCCTATGAAGGGACCTGTGGATTTATTTTTGAATATCCTAAAACAGGCAAATATATAAGGACGTCCTCCCCCTCTCTTCTTATGGAACCCCTTTTTAAAGATTGACGTGTATAGAAATACTTGGAAGAGTAATGTGCATTGTTTTCAGTTTCTCTGTATGGTTTTTCAGAAAGCAGATTCACTTTTCATAAGAGGGAGAATTTGGATTAGCTCTAGTGTTTTGGCTTCATAAACAGCCCCTTCAGATAGAAGAGAAGAGTCTGCCGGGCCGGTAGAAGGAGAGCGCTGCTCCGTGGTGCACGTGTCCTGCTGAGCTGCTTTGTCCTGTCTTCGCTCTCTCGTGCTGTCAAGTGCTGCTGTGTGCTGTGGCGCATTCTTCCTGAACACCTGCTGCCCGGTGCATCAAGTCTTTTCTTGCACAGTGCTGCGGGTTTTTACAGAACTGAGCAAGCCCAACATTAGACAGCCTACAGACTGATTGATTTATTTGTGTTAATACACATACATGCTCAGATGTTGACATATAGAAATCCTTTTTCAAAGAATTATTTTTCAAAGAACAAAGAACGTCGTAACCCTAGCACCTAATCCTGTGCCTGGCAGATAGTAGATACTCAGCAAATGTTTGTGGGATTGAACTGCTCTGTGAAACCTCAAACTGAGCACTAAAAACTCCTCCACTCTGGGGAGAAGATTATTTTAAATAGCTGTAATAGAGTCAAAGTGGTGTTTAAAAGCATTGCCAGCAGTTAAAAATGAAGTTGTGCCAGGCACAGGGCTGCATGCCTGTCATCCCAATACTTGGGTGGCTGAGACAGGAGGATCACAGGCTCAAAGCCAGTGTGCAGTAACTTAGCAAGACCCTGTTTCAAAATAAAAAATAAAATGGGCCTGGTGTGGTGGTGCACACCTGTCTCATTACTACTCACTCAGTTATACTCTAAAGTTAAAGATCTCAAACTATTTCATGTGAAAAGGTTTACTAAGCTAAAGCTGTAAGTGAAAAATTACAAAGAGGTTGGTGTAAGTAATTGGTCCAGACACACAGCTAGTAAGCGATTGGGCCAGGATTTTAATCCAGTTAGTTTGGTTCCTTTGCCCTCGCTTTTAGCCTTCTATGCCAGATTACAAGTTTAGAATCCAATCATCTACTCATCAGAGTCATGGAATTTTCTATAAAGGAGAAGACTGAAGCTGAGGCGTGAGTGAGTGAGGGGCAGAGCTGGACTGATGGGCAAGTAGGTAAAGTGTGCCTCTGAGCGAGGGGTGCCTGGCCGCAGAGGCAGAGGCAGCCGGGCCAGCGTGGCTAGCTGGGGACTTGGGTGTGGCCGGAGCCAAAGTATTAGAGAAGGTAGAGGTGCACCCAAGCTATGGAGGCCTGAAATGCCATGCTTGAAGCTGGGCTTGTTCCTTTGAAGTATGTTAAATGACTAGAAAATAGGAAGTTAGAGTATTTGCAGTTAGAGTGATCACTTCAGCAATGCCATGGATAAAGAGAGAAGGAAGGGGTAAGACCATAGGCAGTTGTGATATTACGGATGAGGTTGCATTGGCTTTGCTGAGTAAACACATACTGAGTGCCTCGTACGTGCCACACCTGAGCTTACAGTGTTGAATAAAATGAACATGGTTCCTGCCATTACATATAACCTACAATCTGTTGGGAAAGACAGACTAAACAAACACACAAATGTATAAGAAAGAAGATTGAGCAGTAGTGACAGTTTCAAGAGAGATTGAAGAGGTAGCATCAATCACATGTCTTACTTAATCAGTTGGATTTAGAGGAAGAGGAAGGTGCCTAGAATAAATCCAAGGTTGCTTTGAAACAGATCAGAGCTGTTACCAAGGATCCACCGGCCCCCTGCTTCCTCCCCCACCCCCGGTTTCTGGAATGATTTTCCACATGAGTCGCGATTCACCAAGGTGTTCGTGCTGCCTTCTCCCTGGGAGAGGTACCCCTACACTCACGTGCACCCTCCATCTTCAACAAGTCGGCGGGGCCTGATTTTCCAGAGTGTTTTAATGCTTTGGTCTGAACAAGTATGTCTATGCTAATTAAACTCTATTTGAACATTTGATAGAATACAAACCTGCAAGTGTTGAATTTTAGAAATTATGGAAAAGAAAAAGCAGTCCTTTAGCTGTGGTATAGGAGTAGATGAGCGAGACTCATTCATATGAAGTACCAGATGTGTTTTGAGTCCTTTGTGTAAAGGTCAGAAGAAGAAAAGAATTTTGGTTGTGTAGCTACTGTTTTCAGTAATGACCATGTAATATAAGGTGTGAATATTTCATCAGTGAGAATGGGGTGGGTAGACTGTGGACTTCTAGAATTGGGGGCCGGAAGGCCTATTTAGGAAGTCGCCTGGGGCTGGGGCTATAGCTCAGTAGTGCACTCGCCTACCAGCACATGTGAGGTCCCGCGGCCATCGCCACCACCACAGTAAAAACATACACATACATACATTCAAATAGAAGGCCGTTACCGTGGCAGTGTTCATTGGGACACAGCAGATTCCAGGTGAGGTCCCTGGAGGTACTTGCACAGCTGTGTGAGAACGTTTCTGGGTACGTTGTGTGTGTGTGTGTGGGGGGGGTCCTTGTCAGCTATGTATGGACACCTCTGGTTAAAGTGCTGCCTTTGTCTTTGCACATGAAGAAACTGGGGCTGCTGGGGGTGCAGAGACCTGCCTGAGCTCTTAAATACATTCTCAAAAAGCAGTCTGCCCTGTGGTTTTTTTTAAATACTGTTTTAATGAAGAAACTGAAGTATCCAGTATGACCTTAGAGCCAGAAGGACTTACGGTATTAGAAAGCCTTGGCTTGTTTCTTCGTTGAGTTTTCCTATGCTGAGTTTAAAATAACAGAACACTCCATCATTCAGAACACACTCTCCCACCCTGATATCCCAGAACAGTATTTTTAAAGAAATTCTAGGAAAGGTGTTAGCTCATTCAGAGTTCTACAGGAAGGAAGGCTCTTTCCTACTATTTTTTAAGCATAACTTTCACTGACAAGATCTGGCCAGAAGAAGTCGAGCTGGCTGTTGGCCCAGACAATGTTAAAATCATTGAAGTGTATTCAACCCGCACTGCCTGGGGACACTACAATTGGGGTGGGGGGAGGGAGGGCACCGACATGGAGTGGTTCAGTGACTTAGCTGAGTCACGTGTATAGCCCTCTACCCTTCATTGTTCTTTCAGCTTTTAGAAAAGAATTTTGTAAATAGCCTAGAATTTGAATTTTTCCAGAAGGGTGAAAAGGATAACTTCAGCTTAAAAAAAAAAAAAAAAAGATGAAACTATTCACAGCTGCATCCCCAGCAACTAAATCAGGGCCTGGCACAGAGTAGATACCTAATGAGTGCAGGGGGTGGGGGGTTAAGAATTGTTTAACTGTGTATGTCACATTTCAGAATAAGAAATAATTTTTTGTTCATTGGTGATTAGTATGATGTTCTACTGACAGAACAGTAAAATAGAAAAGAAAAGGACTGATTCAACATTCAGAAACCCGAGATTTCAGCCTGATTTCAAAGTTTATTGTATGATACTGGGCTTCATTTCTTTGTCATAACAGGTAGTATAACAATGCTAATTCCCAGAATTTGGAGAAATATTAAATGAGATATGATATGTGAACAGTGCTTTTATGGATTCTACCGTAGCATTTTCCATAGCAGAAATGGAATATTAGCTTTTGAGATGTTCCATGATTAGGAATTGGCGATTTGGGAGATAATTCTACATACAACTGTTACCCTTTCCTGTGGATCTTTAATATGCATTAATATAGCCTTTAAAAAATGCCTGCATATAGAAACTTATATAAACCTTCCATTTTGTTGCTACCTAGTGTTTTCCAAACTTCCTTAGAAAGAAAGCCCTTTTTTCAGTTACACCTGTTATCACTGGAGTTCTTTATGAAGCGCTGGTCTAGGAGGAGGGCATTTTTACCTCCTGAGTTTTAGCAGTCTGTCTGGAACACTAAGCATTAACGTGATGAAGTAAATGAAAATAAAAACAACAACGCAGTCAGCTCTGGGGTTGGAATGGTTCTGAAATCTGTCACCTACTTTTATGGGCCAACTCATAGAAATCGATCTATTATAGCTGGTTAAATAAGTAGTCTTTCTCTTAATGTACTCCTATGTGACTTCCCAAACTACTTGTTTGAAGAAACTAACCTTTCCAAATATAGAAGATCTGGGAATATCTCTATTACTTTTAAATGTATTGATGTATAAACCCTGAAAAATAGAGCAAATGTAAAAGTTACTGCTTTTTTAATCAACTTTAATTGTAATGAATGTGCAATAAACAATATCGCTTCATGTGTACAATTCAGTTCATTGAAACATACCTAAACCTGTGAAACCACCTCTGCAATCAAGGTACAGAACCTTTCTAGCACCCCAAAAGTTCGTTTGTGCCCCTTTGCAGGCCGTCTTCACATCTTTCCCAGGCTTCAATCAATGACTGCTCTGCCTTTTATTATTATTATCATTATTATTATTATTACTACTACTACTATAGACTCATTTTTCTAATATTTTGTATAAATGCAATTATATAGTATGTATTCTTTATGTCTAGTGTATTTGACTCAGCACAGTGATTTTGAGATTCATGCATATTGTTGAGTGTTTCAGCAGTTCGTTCTTCTTTATTGTTGTGTACTCTTCCATTACATATTTTGTACACTCATAAATTTATAGGCATTTGAGTTGTTTACAGTTTTAGGTACTGTGAAAAAATCTGCTATGAACATTCATGTACAAGTCTTTGTGTGGACATATGTTTTGATCCTCCTGGATAAGCCGGGCGTGGTGGCGCACGCTTGTAATCCCAGTACTTTGGGAGGCGGAGACTGGAGAATCCGGGTTTGCGGCCAGCCTCAGCTCTCTCGCGCTCTCTCTCTCCCTGTCTCTCTCTCTCTCTCTCTCTCTCTCTCTCTCTCAACCTGTCTCTCTCTCTCTCTCTCTCTCTCCTTAGTGAGGCCCTCCGCAACTTAGTGAGACCCGGTTTCAAAATAAAGTATAAAAAATAGGGCCGGGGGCGTAGCGCAGAGGTAGATGCCCCTGCATTCAATCCCCGGTACCGCAAAAAAAAAAAAAAAAGAGATGATCCTCCTGGATAAAGTATCTAGAGTGGAATACTTGGGTTATTATGGTCTGATATGTGTCCTTTTTAAAGAAACTGCTGAATATTACTCCAAACTGGTTTACTAGTTTGTATTCTCATTAACAATGTATATAAGCTCAAATTGATCCATATTTTTTATTATTTCCAGTGTCTTTAATTTTAGTCATTCTTATGGGAATGTAATGATATTTCACTGTGGTTTAAATGTACACTGATCTGATAGCTAATTATGTTGAGCACCTTTTTATGTGCTTACTTGCCAACCATATAGCTTTCTATGTGAGGTATTCATTCAATTTTTTTGCCCATTGACTGTTGGAATTTTTTTTATGGAATTGTCAGGGCTCTTTATGTAGTTTACATACAAATCCATTGTCGCTGTGCCTATTGTGAATATTTTTTCTTAGTCTGCAGCTTGCCTTTTCATTTTCTTAAAGATATCTTTTGAAGAGGACTTTAGAAATAAAGACCAGTTTATCATTTTTTTCTTATATACCTTTAGAAGTTTTATAGTTTTAGCGCTTACATTAAGATTTATGAACCATTTTAGGCTAATTTCTTTTCTTTTCTTTTTTTTTTTTTTGTGGTACCAGGGATTGAACCCAGGGGCGTTTTACCTCCGAGCTACACCCCTGGCCCTATTTTGTATACTTTATTTTGAAACCGGGTCTCACGAAGTTGTGGAGGGCCTCACTAAGTAGCTGAGGCTGGCCGCCAACCCGGATCCTCCAGTCTCCGCCTCCCAAGTACTGGGATTACAAGCGTGCGCCACCACGCCCGGTTCATTTTAGGTTAATTTCTTAGTATAGATTGAGTGTAAGTTGAATGTTCTTTTTTTAATATGGATATCTATTTGTAGCAACATCATTTCTTAAAATATTTCCCTCATTGTGTGCTTTAAAAATCAAAACCAATATGGACTCCCTTATTCTGTTCAATTATGTATAGTTTCGTCCTCACGATACTCTCACAGTCTTATTTCTTTGGCATTCTAAGTTTTAAAATCAAGTAGTGTAAGTCCTTCAACTTTATTTTCTTAAAAGTTACTTTCTAACTGGGCATGGTGATGCACACTTGTAATCCCAGTACTTGGGAGGCTGAGACAGAAGGATCGCAGGTTCACAGCCAGCCTCAGCTACTTAGTGAGGCCCTCTGCAACCAAATGAGACCCTGTTTCAAAATAAAGAATTAAAAATAGGGCTGGGGGCCAGGCGTGGTGGCGCACACTTGTAATCCCAGTACTTTGGGAGGCGGAGACCGGAGGATCCGGGTTCGTGGCCAGCCTCAGCTCTCTCTCTCTCCCTGTCTCTGTCTCTGTCTCTCTCTGTCTCTCTCTCTACTTAGTGAGGCCCTCTGCAACTTCGTGAGACCTGGTTTCAAAATAAAGTATAAAAAATAGGGCTGGGGGTATAGCGCGGAGGTAGAACGCCCCTGGGT
>PVJS01029965.1:0-24417 GCA_004027185.1 Glis glis
CACACACACACACACACACACACAAAACAAAGGGATGCTTGGTAATGTATTGCCAACCACCTTCCTCTGGTTGTTGAGGGTCGCTGCAGGAGCATTCCCATCCTTGTATTTCTGGATCGCTCCTGCATGTGTGGAGCAAGCTCGGGTGTTGAGGAAGCCCTGGGAAGGAGGGAAAGAGAGAAGTGGGAGTTTGAGTGGGACACTGTCAGCTTGCTGGTAACTGCACCCTGTTCCAGGTGAGCCTGGTGGCTGAGGAGATGGGGTAGGTCTCTGTGATGCATGCCTTACGTTGGTCAATAGGACAGGAACAAGAGTGATGAATGTCACTTCCGGGTGGAGCTTAAAGAGACAGCTCATGATTTCCATATTCTTACTTCCTGTCACAGCAACATTAGTGGTTCAAGGATGGGGCCCTCTCTACTTGTCCTGGAGTGAAGAGATGTGGGGCAGAGCTAGCAGATCTTAAGTGTTAGTATTACTGCAGCATGATGTAGCCTAGTCTGACTATTAAATATATATTAGCTCCCAAACTGATTTGTTACATGATGGTTGATTATGGCAAGAGACCATAAAAATCCAGTGGTTCAAACAAGATAGAAGTGCATTTCTAAGGTCTAGTTGAAGATGGCGATGCTGAATGGTGGGGCTGTCCTCCATTAACTCATCCAGGGGATCCAGGTTCCTTTTGTCTTACTGCTCTTGCATCCCCTAGGGCAGGGGTGAGCAACCTTGTTCTGTAAAGGGCAAGATAGTATTTTATGCTTGTGGGCTCTGTGGTCTTTTTATTACAACTACTTTACCTCTGTTGTTGGAGAGTAGAATTCGCCATATGCAATATCTAGAGGAACGAATGCTGCTCTGTTTCAAAAAAATTTTATTTGCAAACACAGACAACAGATCAGATTTGACCCATTTGTGGAGCCATGATTTAGACTTTAAATGTAACTCATGTGTTTACTTTGGTAACACATGCAAAAACTGCAATCATGTGGAGGCTAGTATGATTCTGATTCAAAGATGATACAAACCATTCAGGAAATACACTGGTGGTGGTGGTGGTGTGTGTGTGTGTGTGTGTGGTACTGGGGATGGAGCCCAGGGGACTTCTACCTCTGAGCCACACCCCCAGCCCCATTTTACTTTTTATTTGAAACAGGGTCTCACTCAGTTGCGTAGGGCCTCACTAAGTATCTGAGGTTGGGAGAGAACCTGGGATCCTCCTGTCTCAGCCTCCCAAGTACTGGGATTACAAGTGTGTGCTACCACCCCCAGCTGTACAGTGGTTTTTGAAGCAATCATGCACAGGTGCCACCCGGGGAAGATGGTGGATTTCCAGGCAAGTCCAAATAGGTAGCAGCACTCGGATGTTACCATTGGGCTCAAGAGCTGGCTTCTCAGGCTCTGCAATTAACCAAGCAGTCAGGCTCCTGGGAAATGACTTTTTCTAAATGGACAAAGAGCGGTGTGTAAATTAGAATGCCAGCTCACTCCTTTGCAATACAAATGTAGCTGTCAGATAGACTGGACATTTGTATTCTTTAGTTGGTGTATTCCTCCTCAGTAGGCAAGCAACATGGGAAGACAGCGTATAATTAGAAGTGAATTTCGGGAACATGGAACCAGAACTGGAAAGAGAGTTGGGTGTTCTAGTGGTTGGCGATAGTCAGATGTACTTATTTATACCAGAGGGAAGCATCTGCCACATAGATCTGGGTGGAACTCCTTTCTTGGACTGCACCTCACTGGCACTCCTGTTCCTTGCCCTCCATCACACCCCTGGATGATAAAGCTGCAGCTTGGTAGTCAATTTGTTTAAGGTTGATGATGTATATCTGTGTTCTGGTCCACCATGTGATCTCATTTTTCGGTTCTTAGGGATTTCTCCATTCCCTCTTCTCCCTGCATGTGCTAGCAACAAATTATTTCATATATTGAGCCGGTGAAAAGTAAAACATGAGAAGCCTAAGCATAAAAATAAGAAGGTATAGGCTTAGGCAGGGTACTTAAAGAGAAAAGGACTTTTCAAGTTTAAAAAATAGGAAAAAATATTTTTGGTACTGGGAATTGAACCCACAGACATTCTACCTCCAAGCTACACCCCCAGCCCTTTTAAATTTTGAAACAAGGTCTCACTAAGTTGCTGAGAGTCTCGTTGAATTGCTGAAGCTGGCCTTGCACCTGCAATCTGGCTGTGTCAGTCTCCCAAGTACTGGGATTACAAGCATGTGCCACTATGCCTAGCTGAAAAATTTTAAAAGGAAAACAATAATAGAATTGGTTATTATTTAAAAAATATAATTAATCAAAGATAGGTTATCATTTAAATGTAAAAACTTCTCCATCCTTGCAAAATACATAACATGAAAATACATCCCCAGGTTAGGAAAAAATATTTGAAAAAGGTGACAGATGGAATCATTAAGAAATCCTAAAATAGCCTTCCTATATAAATAGCTTGAATGAGCAAGTAAGGAAATAGGAAGAATTTCTATACTTAATTGTGGAAAGAGTATGCACAATATACTAATAGCCAATTAACAAATAAAAGGGCATTTAACTTCTGGAGAAGTGATAGAAAGGCAGAGGCAAATCTGTGGCCACTGCGGCATTGACAGGAGTACTCACCAACTGCTCCACGCCCTCCCTGGGACTTTCAAGCCTCCTTTGCAGTTAGACTGGGTCACGTGACTAGTTTGGCTTGGTGGACTCTGAGCGGCTGTGGCAGATGCGGCATCTGGGCCAAGACAATTAAGAATCCTCCCTACCTGCCTGCGGCAGTCTTGGAAACCACATGTTCCAGATGCTGTGGCCACGATATAGAGGATTTATGTGAGTGAGCGAGAGATAAGCTTCTATTGTGTTAATCCACTGAAGTTTGGGTAATAAGCTCATGTATTCTAGAAACAGAGAGAAGGACAATCAATTTGGGCCATGGTGGACTAGGGAGAAAGTGGCAGGAGATTGTGTTGGAGAGGGAGACGAAAGCCATGTAGGGAGGGCTGTGTAGACCGTGGTGAAGAATTTGAGTTTTATTTTTAGTGCATTGGAAAGCAGTGTATCAAAAATCTGACTCAAGAATCTTAAGATTATCCCTACTCTTTGATCCAGAAATATGTGGAGTCTATTCTAAAGACTCTAAGGAGAAATCTGTAATGTAGTCAAAGACTTAGACATAATAAGTCTTATTCCTAAATAGTAATAGCAGGAAGTTGAAAAAGCTTAAACGTTAAAAAATGCAGGAACTGCTAAAGGCATAATACTGGTGTTAATAACTAGATCTTTTCCTAAAGGGGTTAAAGACAGACATTCTTTTTCTGCATTCACAGTAGCAGCAAAACTTGGAAATGAAGAGAATGCAGAGGATCTTTGGTGAAGGATGGAGAGGATGAGCTGAATAAATGGAGGGAATGCTAGGTCCCTGTGTGCAAGGGTTTGATATTGTAAAAATGCCATTCCTTCCCCTATTTGGCTGTCAATCAATAAAATTGCAATTAAAGTTCCTAGAGAATTTTAATTGAACTTCACAAACTTGAGCCTAAAGTTTATCTAGGGAAAAACTAAGAATAGTTTTAAAATGAACAATGTGGGTTCCCACATAGCTGTGGATATTGGCTCAACAGAAAGAGGGATCCAGGAGGAGTCTCAGGTTTATATGAAAATGTAGCGTATGATAAAACTAGAGTTTCAGAGCAGTGGGAGAAAAATGCACTATACAAGGAATGGGACTGGCACAACTGAATATCCATTCACATAGACTTATAGTTAGCTCCGTCCCCCACACAATACCTAGGGAAATATTTCATGTCGATTGAAAAACTTCACTTTTTATAAAAGCAATGGAAGAAAATTTTGGTGCAAAAGGCAACCATGAGTTCCTTGACCGATGTGTGCATGTATACTTCTACCACCCTGAAACCCATCAAGATGAATGATTACAATACACCAACAAAAAATAAATAAATAAAATTAAAACAAACAAACAAACAAACAACAACAACAAAAACTTAGTCAGGCATGGTGATACATATCTGTAATCCCACTATGTGGGAGGCAGAAACAAGAGGGTTGCAGGTTCAAGGCCAGCCTCAGCAGCTTAGTGAGGCCCTCAGCAACTTAGTGAGACCCTGTTTCAAAATAAAAATAAATAAATAAATAAAATGGGCTGGGGGTGTAGCTAAGAGGTAGAGCCCCCTGGGTTTCATCCCCAGTACCATAAGAAAGTAACACACACACACACACACACACACACACACACACACCACACCTTAAACACAGAACTACGACATGACCTAGAAATTTCACTCCTAGGTTTATACTTAAAAAAAAAAAAAACTGAAAACAGGGATTGAAAAGGATACTTGTACATCAAGGTTCATTGTGGCATTGTTCACAATGGCCAAAAGGTGGAAATAATTTAATGTCCATCAACAGATAAATGGATGAACAAAATGTGATATCTATGTATACACACACCCTGGAATGTCATATAACCTTAAAAACGAATGGAATTCTGACACACGCTACAACATAGATGAACCTTAAAGATATAGTGTAAATGGATTTAGCCAGTCACAAAAGGACAAATATTGTATGATTCTATTTCTGTGAGGGACCGAAAATAGGCAAATTCATAGATACAGAAAATAGAATGGTGGTTACCAGGGCTGAAGGGGGTGAAGAGGTTGGAGCTGTTTAGTTAGTACAGACTTCCATTTGAGATGACGAGAAAGTTGTGGAAATGGATGGTGGTGATGGTCGCACGACACTGTGAATGTACTTAATGTCACCAGATTGTGGGACTTAAAAACAAACTGGTAAATTTTATATTATATACATTATACCACAATAAAACTATAAAAAATGAAGGAAGTAGATTGGGGGGGGAAGGCAGCTATGAAGGTTTTGGGGCTGGGTGCCAGGGATGAGCCCTGTTTCATAGCACAGGGAAGACTTGAGAGACTGACATTCCTAGGTCACAGAATGAATATGAAGGAAGATGGTAAAGGAATTAAAACTGACTATATAAAAATGTAGCTCAGAAGAAAAAGGAAGTTGTAAAAAAGCAAGATGTTTCAAAGAAGCAGTGTATTTAGTTTTTTTATTTTTATTTTTGTGGTGCTGGGGATTGGGCATTCTACCTCTGAGCTCTATCCCCAGATTGATTTCATTTTTTATTTTAATACAGGGCCTCATTAAGTTGCTGAGGCTGACTTCCAACCTGTGATCCTCCTGTTGCAGCCTCGCAAGTACTGGGATTACAGGCATGCACCACCACGCCCAGCTTGAGCTTGTTTTTAAAAATTGAAAACAACGAAAAGGAGTAGATTTATATCGAACATGACCAACTTAAGATTTATAAACAGGGAATTACAAATTTCTTTTTTAATGAGGATTTAACTATTTTTTAAAAAAAGAGTCAAAAATTGTTTTAGGCAAATTCCTAAGAGCTCGGAAGAAATCTTCGAAGCCGTGCAGCTTCATATTCTCCCCTGAATGAAGATTTAATTACAATCAGGATATATCACTTGCTCATAGAAAGCCTCACAATGTTTCCCATTTTCTCTCTAGCTTCCACCTATGTGATAATCAATCTAGGTTGTCAACTCGACCTGATCATGACACCCAAGATTATGTGATTTTGGGTGTGTAACAGCAGATTAAACAGAAAGCCCTGCCCTGAATGTAGGCAGCAGGATTCTGATAGGTGCGGACTTAGATAAAAGAGGGAGAAGTCGCGTAGATCGTGCGCGACTCTTTCCGAGGAAAACGCATCTGCTCTCGCTTGAGATCATCGGCCGCCGGCTTCGCCTTTCTCTGAAGAGCTTCTTGATCTTCTCGGCCTCCAGCTCTTGGAACTGAAACTTCATCGTTTCTCCGAAGAGCTTCCTGATCTTCACGTGTTGGACTGGGACTGAATTAGTGGTTGCTCCGATCCTAAGACTCCAGCTCTTAGACCGTTCGACCAGCTACTGGTTCCTCTGACTCTCCACGTGCAGTCAGAACCTGGGACTACATTGCTTCAAACTGTAAGCCATCTGATAAATCCCTTTTTTCAAATATACTCATTCTGTGTATTCTGTTAATCTAGAGAACCCTGTCCAATACAACCTATGAGAGAAAAATACAACCCTTGGCTTCCGAGGCTAACTGATCTCAACATAATAGTCTTTAGTTCCATCCATTATTTTGTTCTTTATGGCTGAGTAGAATTCCACTGTGGGTATATACCACATTTTCTTTACCCATTAAATGGAGCAAAAAGGTGAAATAAATAATAGTAATCCATAGTATTCCACACAGACAAATTCATGCTGGTAAAGAACCTTGGCATGATGTTTTTATTTTTATTTAATTGTATGTATGTATGTATGTATGTATGTATGTAGCAGTACTGGGGATTAAACCAAGGGATACTGTACCACTGAGCCACTTCCCCAGTCCTTTTTATTTTTATTTTTTAAATGAATTATTTTGGTAGTGCATTGTAATTATATATCATAGTGAGGTTCACTGTGAGAAAAACATACATGCATGCAGTTCTTGGTGTTTTTCCTTCCACACCCTTCCTTTCCCACACGTTAGTGAAATTGGTAGTAATACTTTCACATACTGCCATAGTATTATTTGATCTGTTTCCTTCCTCAGTTTTCCCCTCTCCTCCCTAACTCCCCGCTCTGATCCCCTTCCACTGTTCTACAGGTCTCTCTCCACATTATTTAAAGTCCTTTATGTTTACTATTTTCTCTTTTGCTTCCACATATGAGAGAAAACATACAACCCTTGACTTTCTGAGACTGGCTGATCTCAGCATAATATTCTTTAGTTCCATTCATTTTCCTGCAAATGACATAATTTTGTTCTTCTTTATGGCTGAGTAGAATTCCACTGTGTGTATATACTACATTTTCTTTATCCATTCATCTGTTGATGGACACCCGGGTTGGTTCCATAATTTGGCTATTGTGAATTGTGCTGCTATAAATATGGATATGCATGTATTACTATAGTATTCAAACTTTAATTCTTTTGGAAAGATACTGAGGAGTGGAATAGCCTGGCCATGTGGTGGTTCCATTCCTAGTGTTTTGAGGAACTTCCATACTGATCTCCATAGTGGTTGTACTAATTTACAATCCCACCAACAGCTTATGAGAGTTCCTATTTTCCCACATGCTTGCCATCATCTGTTATTGCTTGTATTCTTGATGTTTGTCATGCTAAGTGGTGTTAGATGGAATCTCAGTGTAGTTTTGATTTGCATCTCCCTAATTGCTAGTGATGTTGAACTTTTTTTCATATATTTATTGGTCGATTGTATTTCTTCTTTTGAAACCAAGTCTCTTTAAGTTGCCAAGGCTGGCTTTGAACTTGAGATCCTCCTGCCCTAGCCTCCTGAATTGCTGGGATTACAGGCACGTGCCATCATGCCTGGCTCGCATAATGTTTTTAAAAATGAAGCACAGCAAAGATTTTTGTGGCACAATATTTACTGGAAAAAAGAAAAAAAGTTTCCGAGTTTACTAGAAATAATTTCAAAATTTAATGTGCCAAATGTGTAAGATGGATAAGAACTTATAAAATAAATGATCATTATCTAGGATGGGGAATTCAATATGTAATTATTAATTTATCAGGTAATTAAGTGGGGCAGAATGCTATGCATAAAATTTTAAAAGGTCTGTATTACTGAGTTCAATCGGATTGTGGCAGGGATAAAATGTTTAAAAACTAACAGTTATTATATATATTATTGAATCCGAAGCCAAAAACAGGAGGTCAAAATGAGCATGTTGCTGCTTTTTCAACTGTTGCAAAGAGCATACATTTGTTTGTTTTATTTAATTGAAGAACCATAAGAATCTCCTTTAAACAGAATCTCTTTTGGACATTAAGTATTAATTTAAAAGACAGAGGAGGGCAGCCTAGAGCAATTACACTGACATGATTGGTAAAAGAAAAAGGTGGAAAGCTAGACTTCTGGTTGAAATATCCAGAACTATTATTCCCTGTGCCAGGTACTGTGCATAGTTAGAATTTGCTACTAGGAGATGTGGCCTCAGCAGTGCCCATTGTAATCACATTTTGGGGGAATAATTCAGAGATTATGTCTGATAATCTCTGGAGCAATGTAAATAGACACATTTCGATGAAATTCTTAACAAATTTGATCTTGCAACCACTCTCAGATAACATGGCTTGGAAATGTTGTGAAAGCAATTAGATTTAATTTAGATAGGACACAAGGTGCATTAGAGTTAGGCAGAGCAGCAGAAGATATTCCAATTGAGTGATTATAGAGTTTGACAGAAAAATAAATATTAAACCTGTATTATTATAACTGATGTTTGCATAGGTTACAAGAACTACAAGGGGATCTGGGTTTAGCTATTCACTTTTCAAAGTACTAAAATATTTTAAAAACCTTGAGAAAATAGACTTTCTAAATCAAGTTGACATGAGCAATATGCAATAAAATATTGTAATAAATATAAGTAAACTAAAACAAGGAAACAAAACATTTCAATAACTTCAGAAGATACAATGTATGTACCAATTTGAAATTAACTTCCATAGAGACTGTTTCTTGAGCATTATAGATAAGACATATTCAAAAATGAAGATGGATTTGGAAATATGAGTAATGTATTCTTATAAAGTTATAATATTTTTGGTTTTCTTTATAAGATCTCACTATTGAAAAATTTTAAAGCAGAACTTAATAAATATGAGACAAATGCAGCTATTGCTTTAAAAGATGATGAAAATTCTAAGTAAATTTGATGTCCTTTTTTCTTGCTGTTGAAGGGGGTCAGACTATGCCACCCAAAACATACCACTATGGCTTAAGGATCATTTTGAACTGAGGGAAATTAAGAAGTGACAAATGCAGAAAGAGCTCTTTGCCCTGTATTCCTCTTCCTAAAAGCAGGGCCTCAGTTTCCTTTGGTGAAAGAGCTCCACTCCCTTCTCCCACAACAGGAGAACAGTCCTTACCACTGGGCACAGAAAGATGGCATCGAGATGGGTAAAAACAAATGTTACTACAACAACCCCTTTCTTCCTTTAGTCTCCCCCACATATTTACCTTCCCACAATTAACACCCCTTAGAAGCACAAGCCCCTTTTCTTTTGACTTGCCACTTCCCCATAGTTTATTGTTCTTTGTTAAAATGGTCTATAAGCTCCTCCAGTTTAACCACTTTCTTGGCTCTTCATTTCTTTTCTAGGAAGGTCCTCATGCATGCAAAAATTAAGACATTAACATCAAATAAATTATGTATGCCTTTTCCTTCATTAATCTGCCTTTTGTCATTCTCTTTCACAAACCCCAGTCATAGAACTTAAGAGGAAAGAGGAATTTTCCCCTCCTCTTCACTTGTTACTTTGTAATGCTTGTGTCAAGCTTGTTATTAAGCTATTGGCTCTCAGCTCCAAATTTACTCTTTAGCATTAGGCTTTGTGATGCTAGAGCTGGGACTCTTTAAACCACTTTTGTGCTTTTTCCAGTTGGTTCCATGCTGATTTGTGCTATTGGGGGGTGTTAGTGGGATGCAGGGCTGTAGGAGGAGAAAGAATAGACCTGCTCCTTCCTGTTTCCTTCCTCTTGCAGCGAGAGTCCCTTCGGGCTCCTGACCCTGGTGGCAGCAGTTCCTCCTGGCTAAGGCCAGTTTGCAGTTTTCATATTGGTAGAACCAAACTCATGACGCCCTGTCTCTGATACCCCTGGTAGTTTTCCTGGTATAGTAACAAATCTGTTCTCTCCCTGCCTCCAACCCTGGCAAAAACCCTTGCCAAACAGAGTAACCACCTCTCAGCTCTGTTGTCCTAAGAACAGTTTAAAAATTAATTGTGAGCTGGGAATGGTGGTGCACACCTGTAATCCCAGTACTTGGGAGGTTGAGACAGGAGGATCACAGGTTTGAGGCCAGCCTCAGCGATTTAGCGAGGCCCTAAGCAACTTAGTGAGACCCTGTTTCAAAAATTAAAAATAAAATAGGGCGGGGGTGTAGCTCAAAGGTAGAATGCCCCTGAATTCCACGTCTCTCTCTCTCTCTCTCTCTCTCTCTCACACACACACACACACACACACACACACGCACACACACACACACACACAGTTGTGCCCATTCTCTTCTCGCTCTTGAAATCTGTGGACTCTGAGCTGGTTCGGCTTCTGGAAATGCCCTGATTTCTACAGTTTCTTTCTTTTGACTGGTGTTTTGCTTGAAGCCTTGAAGCCACTTTTTGATTTTCTAGCACTATATGTGTTCATTCCTTTAAAATAAAATAATGTATTTCTACCATTTTGAAGGGATTGCAAATTAGAAAGAGGATGTTCTTAGTTCACTGTTTTAATCCATTCTTCTACATACTTCTTTATGATAGCTTTTTTATCCCAAAGTTTTTATAAATGGGCTTTAGCTTTATAATCAGAAGCAAAAATCCCAGAACCTTTCCAAAGATTGTGTTGTTTTACATGTAAACAATTAATTTCTCAGAATATAAACTTTTAGATACTTCAGGAGTAATATATAGCTTTTATAACTCATGAAATCTTCAGAGACAGCAGGTTGCAAACTTAATTTCTTCTTTTTTTTTTTTTTTGCGGTACCAGGGATTGAACGCAGGGGAGTTCTACCTCCACGCTACAACCCCGGCCCTATTTTTTTTTTATACTTTATCCTGAAACCGGGTCTCACGAAGTTGCGAAGGGCCTCACTAGGTAGAGAGAGAGAGAGAGAGACAGGGAGAGAGAGAGAGAGAGAGAGAGAGAGCTGAGGCTGGCCGCGAACCCGGATCCTCCGGTCTCTGCCTCCCAAAGTACTGGGATTACAAGCGTGTGCCACCACGCCCGGCCCTTAATTTCTTATATCGTGTTTCATTCATTTTATAATCACATGGATAAATAATGTATGAAAATGAAAAGGCCATTATGATCATCTCACAAGTGGAAAGATTCTAAAAGTCATTTGAATGGATTCAAGGCTAAAAAAAATTCATGTATATTATACATTTTTACTTATCTAGGTATCTTTTTAACAATTGGGCTCAGAATCTCCAAGGAATTTGAGGGAACTAAAGTAAAAAAGTAAGTTTTCCTGAAAGAGATTGAGAGGGAATAAGGTATTTGTAAATGCATGTATGTATTGTGTATATTCATGATCCCCCAGCCATGAGGGCTTACATGTAAATGATGCTCATGACTTTAACAGTGCTTTCTACCTGTCTTATGCATGCCAAGGGTGCTAGTGCTGGGGATGTGACAGATAATCACAACAGATAGAGTCCTTCCTCCCCATGGAACTTATACTCTAGTGAGCTTACAGATGTATAGACAATTTTCACCTGGTATGGTAGATAATAGGTTGAGGTAATTCCAGGGAGCTCAGAAAGACGGGTGGGGGGAGCACTTCATTCACTCTTGGGTAGCAGGGAATAGATTGTGACATGAAAAACTAATAAAGAATGGGATGGAAGAGCATTGAAGGGCACAGAGGCACGCTCTCTTTGCTCCAGGATCTTGCAGATACTGTGGCCTTTGTCTGGAGTCCTGTAACAGGCATCCTGCATGGCGC
This sequence comes from Glis glis, assembly GCA_004027185.1. Classification (NCBI taxonomy): domain Eukaryota; kingdom Metazoa; phylum Chordata; class Mammalia; order Rodentia; family Gliridae; genus Glis; species Glis glis. The sequence continues at coordinate 11,577 of PVJS01029965.1, forward strand.
CTGGAGTAAGCGTGTTAACAGGTGCCTGTTTTCCTCATATGCTGTCTCTGGGATGTGCCCATTCTTACTCCCTCAAAGCCATGGTTGTGTTATGTGACTTCTATCCTTCCTTCCCTTCCCCCTCCCTTCCTCTTTCTCTTTATTTTTTTCTCCTCCTCTCCCTTCTCCACACCCTTGTACTTGATTGAAACTAGAGTTGTATTTGATTGCAGCTAGGGAGGAAAGCTAGGCTTCCGCCTCATACCTTTGGCTGCCCATCAACCAACCAGAGTGTCTCTCTCTTGATCTCACTAGAGAGTCTCTGATGTAAGAGGCGCAGCCACTCTAGTGAAGTGCTGTCTGTTGAATGAATAAATAATTGTTCCTTAACTTCAGCCACAGGATCTCAAGTTAAAGTGCATTTTCCGAGTTCTCGGAACAATTGGCACTCTCATTTTTATTCTATTGTTATACAAGTTTTCTTTGTCAAGTATACTGTGTCTTAAAATGATGCTAAGTACAACCATGCCATTCATCTCTGTAGACAACAACCTATGCTTTGATTCCTCCAACAAATCGTACACTATCAATATAGTCACCGACGCACTTAAAAGCAAACATTTGTGTTCAAATTTCATATTCGCTGATGGTTTGTTAGGTAATCTAAAATTAAAATAACTTTAATTTTGGACTATAATATATGGCTTTTTTTTCTACCTCCAAGCTACATCCCCAGCCCTATTTTTTATTCTTTATTTTGAGACAGGGGCTCACTAAGTTGCGGAGAGCCTCAATAGTAGCTAAGACTGGCTGCAAACCTGTGATCCTCCTGTCTCAGCCTCCCAAGTACTGGGATTACAAGCATGTGCCACCACGCCCGGCTAATATAGGGCTTTTAAATGGACTATAATGTAAGCTTTTAAAGTTTGGACTATAATATATTCTTTTTAAATGGACTATAATATATGCTTTTTAAATGGACCATAATATATGCTTTTTAAACATGGAGGAAGGAGTGAGTCTCTTAATTTTGATATCTATAGTGAAACTGTCTTTTAGATTTCTATTTAGAGTTTAAAAAGCTATTCACTGGGCAGTGATGCCGCAGAATATGACAGCTGTAGCCTAAATCTGCTGCCAAACAAACCACTCCACAGCCACGCAGCTTCACGCGATCGTCCTTCTCGTGGAGTGAGGCTGGCGAGGGCGGCTGGATCTGAGCTGGGCTGGACCGGAGTCGCTCTGCCCCACATCACTGATCCTCCTCCTGGGATAAGCAGGCTTGCCGAGGCATGCACTGTTCATGGTGATGACAGAGGTCAAGAGAGCAGGTGGACACAAACAGGGGAGGCCAAGGTTCAGACCTGGCAGCTGTCCCTTCTGCCTCGCTCCATCGGCCGGAACACATGTAAGGCCATTTCAGAAGCAAGAGTAGGGGAAGCTGCCAACGCGTTGTAAGGGGCACTTCAAGGCTTCCTGGAGAGGCCATGTGTACAGGAAAGAGCGAATGAGAAGGGACAAAGATACAACCCACACACAAACTACCTAGATTTTTTGGGTGTGTGTGTGTATATATGTTGGGGATTGAACCCAGGGGCATTCTACTTCTGAGCTACACCCCCAGCAGTTTTTATTTTAATTTTGTTTAGAAACAGGTTCTTGCTTGGTTGCTGAGAGTCTTGATAAGTTACTGAGGCTGGCCTGGAACTTGCGATCCTCCTGTCTCAACCTCACAAGTACTGGGATTATAGGTGTGGCCCACCATTCCCGGCTACAAACTACCTAGTTGTTTGCCAGACTCTTTCTTCTTCTTCCCGCATCCCATGACTAGAGCAGGTTTCCTTGCCCCTCCTCTAGTCATGTCTGGCTGTCCGACAAAGGTACTGCCAAAGAAATGAGTTGGCCCGTAACATTTCTGATGGGAACTCTGTGTCATTTCCATCTTCTTTTGCTTGATGCAGACAGGCTCTAAAACTCAGAAGCCACATACTGACAGGAGTCTGTACTTGGTCAGACTTTCTGAACCTTCTTCTAGGCCCATCGCTACAATTCCTTGTAAAATCCAGCTCTAAAAAAGAGCTCTACTAAGTCAGCTTAGCAAAACAAAACAAAACTTCATCCTTCGTATCTGATCATGTTTGTCATCTACCACCATCCCTCAGGTGATATCTGATTGCCCTGGCCTGCCTTTAGCAAGAATCTTGTGAGGTTGGTTTGGCTACAACCTCTCTTACCCCTGATGTTTTTTCTTCATAATTGTCCATCCTATGACTTCCCTTTCAAATCCCTGCTTCTTCCATGAACCCATACATTCCTGCTTGCTCATGCTCTACGAAGCAGAGCCCAATCTCTTTCCCTACTGCAAGACTCCGTTGCAGTGGTCCCCATACCTATCACAGTGGTCCTGAGTAAAGTCTTCCTTACTGTGCTTTAATGAGAACCACTGAATGATCCTTTATTTAACAGCATTGAATATAATCAGAAGCACAAGATGAAGGAGGCTGTATCCAATTAGTAATTCCCATTTGGACTTTAAGAGAGAACCTTTTACTATGTTGGTGCCATTCCTCATTTGGGGACTTGTTTGTTACAGCAGCTAGACCTACCTACAGTGATCCATGTGACAGGTGCAGAGAAAGACTCCAACAGTGCTGCCAGAATTCCTCAGGCACTCAGAGACACATGGACTACAGCTTGTTAGCTTCCACTGCAATTCCTGAAGGGGCAGCTTCCCCATATTTGCTTGGTTCAGGGAGGAGAAAGCTGGATTATCTTGACATTGGAGAGATATTCTTCCTGAACACCAGGGCAGATTATAACATGTTAATGCTGCAATAATACATTCATGGTCAAAATCATCCTTGCAAGCACATGGCATTGTCCTTCAACATCAGGCCCTTTGTCACCGCATCCCCTCCTTGGTTTCATTGGGTTCCTTTAATGGGTACAGAGGAAGAAAACGTTAGAGAAGAATTGGGTGTGTGGTTTTCACCTAGCTACTCGAGCTGAGGCTTGCCCGCCTGTGCCCTGAGCCAACGCCCAACTCACACCACAAGTCCTCTGATTCTACAGTAAACACCAGGTATGTTCTTATTTAGAATTTAGAATGACTATTTTATTTCAGAGTTTAGTTTTAGTCATGCAGTCTATTATGAATTTTAAAATACTATCCATTTGAGCATATCATCTTCAACAGTCATAAAAAAGCTTTTTATTTTTTTTCATTTGGAACAATTTTGCCTCATAAAGAGGCATCCTGAATTTATAAAAGATAATAACATCCTATTCCATCTATCAAATAAAACTTCCCCTCTAGCTTCTAATGTTAGAAATGCTACTCATCTCTAAGCTAGTTTTTAGATCTTTTTCCCCCTCTATTTAGTAACAAGTACAATGCATTCATTATATCAACAAACCCAGGGGTAAACATTTGGAAGTCACCTCATTTTATGACTTAGAGAAAATGTCTAATCACCTCACTTACCAGCTATTCGCCCATGCCTCCTTGGCCTGTATGACATGTCGAAGGAGCAGGAGATTCGTATTGGGGGTGAAAATTGCTTATCTTGAGCAAAGTAGCAATTAGAAGGTTTATCTCCCAATCATATGGGTTATTATTATAATTCCCTTCCTGGCCCTCTTTATCCAAGAATCCTCCAGTCCTGTTGGACTGTTTCTTACAGTTAACCATAATGTGGAACATTTTACTTACTGGGGCTCAGGTGTTTGACATCCACTTGCTTATTTAATTATCAGAAAAATCCTATGGGGAAGATGCTGTGATTCCCGCTTTACAGATGAGAAAACTAAGACATGGCTGGTAAGAGATTGGGCTGTGCTTTGAACCCAGTCAGTCTGACCCCAGAAACTGAGCCCTTCTCTGCTATGCTATGAGTGAAGAACCAGTCATACAATTCCCAGGATAGATATATCTTTTTTATTTTTTTTTGCGGAACTGGGGATTGAACCCAGGGGCATTCTACCTCTGCGCTACACCCCCAGCCTTTTTTTTTATACTTTATTTTGAAACAGGGTCTCACGAAGTTGCGGAGGGCCTCACTAAGTAGCTGAGGCTGGTCGCGAACCTGGATCCTCCGGTCTCCGCCTCCCAAGTACTGGGATTACAAGCGTGCGCCACCACGCCTGGCTAGATTTATCTTTTGCTGCACAAGGAAGATTAGTGCTGTCAAGAATTTCAGTAACTTCGTCTTGGCTGATATGATAGTGTCCGCTAATGAGGATGGCACCTTTAAATGTCTCTTCCATTCTCCATATAATCGATGCTGGTGCTTAGTAGGGGTCTTGGTCAACATTCTCACTGCTATCATCCAAAACAAATGAGCACACAACTTAGAGGAAGCAAGATTTATTTGCTCACAGTTTTTGGAGATCTCGGGTTCAGTCCATGTGAGGCCAGGGTCTGTCGATCTCGGGGCATGGGAGCAGAAAGCGGAGAGAGGGAGAGAGCAAGGGTTCTGCTTTCACATCACGGAGGTAGGAAACTGAAAGTTTAAAAAGTCTGTTTGTAGCCTGGCATGGCGGTGCATGCCTGTAATCCCAGTACTTGGGAGGCTGAGACAGGAGGATCACAGGTTGGAGGCCAGCCTCAGCAACTTAGCGAGAGCTGTTTCAAAAAATAAAAAATAAAATAGAGCTGGAGGTGTAGCTCAGAGGTGGAATGCTCCTGGGTTCAATCCTCAGACACACACACACGCAGGCACGTGCGCGTGCGCGCACACACACACACACACACACACACACACACACACACCAAAACAAAACAAAACCCAAAAAAGATCAAATACAAAACCGAAAATCTAAAAAGCAAAAAAACTCCCTGGGGAAGAGTGAGGTTCATTAATGGAATTATTACCATCGACTATGTGTGCATATGAGAATATATCAACGTCAGTCTCAGTACTGTGTATTGGGAGGGGGGAATGAAGAGGCAGGGCGGGTACCACGTGCTGTGCCATGTATGTCACTGTCAATATGATTTTCATTATGATGTGAGACTATAATGCACCAATAAAAGCACATAAAAAAGCAAAAAACTTTGTTAATGTTGATTGAGAAGCAATGTAAAAAGGAGAAAATTATTAAATTGATTTCAAAAATTCAGCTTTACCCTCAAACTTACCCTAATTTTAACTCATTTTAATATTTGTATTTTGGTCATCTTTCTTACAGCAGAGATCTTTGCCCCTGGATTCAATCCTTAGTACTACACGCACACAAAAAAGTGTGGGTCTGCTGTGTCTATGGACATCATTTTAATGTGCACTCACAACCTAATTTAATATTAATCCTGGTAAGTTTAGCATCCTAGGTACTTTACATTGGTTGAAGATATCTTCCAGGAGCAAATTCAAGTTCTCAATTTATGTTAATGACATATCACCAAATTTTGTGGACATTTTTCTGATCCTTAAAAAATGAATTTGGGGCCTGGTGTGGTGGCGCATGCCTATAATCCCAGTATTTGGGAGGCTGAGGCAGGAGGATGGCAGGTTCCAGGTCAGCCTCAGAAATTTAGTGAGACCCTCAACAACCTAGTGAGACCCTGTTTTAAAATAAAAAGGGCTGGGGGTGTAGCTTGGGGGTAGAATGTCCCTGGGTTCAATCCCCAGTCCCCCCACCCACCCCTAAAATGCATTTTGGTGTGGGGGTGTAGCTCAGTGGTAGAGCACATGCTTAGCATGTACAAAGCCCTGGGTTCAATCCCCAACAATAATAAAAAAAAATTACATAGGCCATACCTATTTGGAGCACAATCAAATTTTTTCTTCCTTATTTCATTGGTTTGAATGACTAGATGCCCTTTTTCATCTAGACTTGCTTTGTGTCATGAAATAAGTAAAGACAGGAAGAAGTCTCAGGCATGCAGAACATTTTTCTACTTTAAAGGGCAGGCGTTAGCATTTGTGCATGCACTGAGAACTTAAAAAACGAGATGCTGATTTAATTAATTATTACCTTGTTACTTTGTATCTATTTGCTGCTTAAAAATAGACAGGTCTAGACACCTTAAAACTTTTGAGACTACATATATATTTTCATTTATTCAGGTGCACCTAAGACAAACTCTAAGGAAAAAGAATCCTAGCCCCTTTTCTGCATATTTTTCTATGTGGGTGTCTTGGCATTTATAACAGTTCTGTGTGTTTAGTGGAGATTTCTGATCTTTTAAAAATGCTGCTTGTCCCCCTCCAGTGGCCTATTTTATCACTGTTTTTAAGAAAACCTTGATATCAAAATTGTTTTTTTTGCGGTACCGGGGATTGAACCCAGGGGTGTTTTACCTCCGAGCTACACCCCTGGCCCTATCTTTTATACTTTATTTTGAAACCGGGTCTCACAAAGTTGCAGAGGGCCTCACTAATTAGCTGAGGCTGGCCTTGAACCCGGATCCTCTGGTCTCCGCCTCCCTAAGTACTGGGATTACAAGCGTGCGCCACCATGCCCGGCTTGATATCAATTGTTTTTACTAACCTATGAAATGACTACTTGTGAAAAGCTTTGAAGGACAAAGATAAGAAAAAGAATATAAGATCTAAGCAGGGAGGTAGAGAGGAGAATGTGATACTTCAAGAAAACAGGGTGAAGCTGGACGTGGTGGTGCATGCCTGTAAATGCTAGTATTCGGGAGGCAGAGACAGTAGGATCCCAGGTTCAAAGCCATCCTCAGCAACTTAGCAAGGCCCTTAGAAATTTAGTGAGACCCTGCTTCAAAATAAAAAATAAAATAGGGCAGAGGGTGTAGCTCAGAGGTAGAATGCCCCTGGGTTCAATCCCTAGTACTACAAGGAAGAAAAATAAAAATAAAAATAAAAGAGATGGCGCTGCTGCTGCTCTCCTCCAGACAATGGAGAAACCTCAGTGGAGCCAGGAAGGTGGTCTAGGAGAAGGGGAGGGGGGAGAGTGAGGATCAATGAAGGAATTGCTACCTTCAGCTTTGTGTACATATGTGAAAACACCAATGTCAATCTCAGTACTCTGTATGAGGAAGGGGGACGGGGAGAGAACGGGAGGGGCAACCAAGTACTGTGTGCATGTATGTCACTGTCAACATGGTTTACATTATGATGTGAGAGTATAATGCACCAATAAAAGTATATGAGAGAGAGAGAGAGAGAGAGAGAGAGAGAGAGAGAGAGAGAGAGAAAGAGGATGATATGGGAATCAGATTTCCTACACACTGGGGCAGATGGAAGAGGCAGGTGTTGCTGGTCCAAGATAAAAGAGATCCGGGATGTGGGAGGCGAGCTGGAGCAGCCGTGGGGAGCATGGACTCCTCCTTAGGGGTAACGATGTACATGCTTAGGAGTCTGCAGTCAGAGGGAAGGCACAGGACATCACAGACGTGTAAGGTTTTGCATTCAGGTAGAGGTGAGGATCCAGGTGGCCTCTGTGTGCGAGATCAGACTTGAGGCTGGGAAGACCCAGGGGCAAAGCTGTGGAGATTCTTGGAGCCACCCTCTTTGGAGCACTGCTTCAGGGTGACAGGCAGAGTTGGCTGGGCCCGGAGCTCCAAACTCTCTTCCCACCATCCAAATGACTTTGACCTGGATTTTGTAAAGTGTACAGATGGTTTTGTAGAAGATTCGAGGATTTTTCATAATCCCAAATAGAAGATCTTTATCCATAATCAATAACTCCCCATTCCAACTCACTCCCAGCCTTGGCTAACCTCTACTCTACTATGTATCTTTTTGAATTTGGCTATTTTAGCTCTTTCATATAATGGAATAATATATTTGCCCTTTTGTGTCTGAATTATTTCATTTAGCATAATGTCTTCAAGATTCATCCATGTTGTAGCAGTGTCGGGATCTCCTCTTTTTGACAGCTGAATAGCATTTCATTGTATGTATATACCACATTAAAAATCCATTCATCTGTGGATGGATATTGGGTTGTTTCCACCTTTTGGCTATTGTGAATAATGTTGCTATAGCATTGATGTATGTATCTGTTTGAGACCATGTTCTTAAGTCTTTGGGCATATACCTAGGGGTGGAACTGATGGATCATATGATAATTCTTTCCTTAACTTTTAAGAGGCCATCAAGCTATTTTCCATAGGAGGTGTACCATTTCCATTCTCATTATCGGTGCACAAAGCTTCCAATTTCTCCATCTCTTCACCAACACTTCTTTTTGTCCCTCACTTTTTCATTAATAGCCTTACTTAGAGGTGTAGGTGATACCTTGCTGTGGTTCACAGAGCCTTTATCTCATCCCTTTCCACGTGGATTGAAAGAGTCTCCTTGGGAGTCCACCTGCCCTTCATATCTGCCTCCCTACTGCATTTGATTATTGCTGTTCATGGATACTTGTACAGCAGCACACTGACATAGATTTTAATAATATTTTTATGAAGATGACAGTGGAAATGATGAGGCTGTAGAAATGATGAGGCTGTTGAGTGTGTGTACAGAGGAGAGCATCAAAAGAGAAGATGAAGACAGATCATTAAGGAATGTTCTCAGAGGAGGAAGGGGGTGAGACTATAAGACAGTGACAGGGGTCTCCTAGTAATGCAGGGAGAAGAGAATTTTGAGTAGCAAGAGACTAGCACTACTGTGAAGTTGCAGAGAATTGGGTGCTTTTAGAGTGACCACTGGGTTTTGGCAGTTTAAAGTAAGAAAAGCATAATCATTGAGAATATAGTTCATATTTTCTGGAGGAGGTGGGATAGAATAAAACATCAGAAGATTGACAAAAGAATGGTATTATTATCATTATTATAATTATCATTATTATTTTGGTACTGGGGATTGAACCCAGAGGCATTCTACCTCCAAGATACCCACCCCCAGCCCCTTTTTTATTTTTTATTTTGAAACAGTGTCTTGTTAAGTGCTGAGGGTCTTGCTAGGTTGCTGAGACTGGCCTTGAACCTGCAATCCTCCTGTCTCAGCCTTCCAAGTACTGGGATTACAGGTGTGCGCCACTGTGCCCAGCTAGAGCTATTATTTTTCAAGATGAATAGTAGTCTAGAAAGGGGGTCTGTAGAAAACTGGGGGGGCAAGATTTTTTAAAAAGGGAAAACAAAATAGCCCAGCCATAGAAGTAAAGTCTCTGGATCTCTGGGCTCAGCACTACCGGTACTACTAAGGCTTCGGCCAACATCCCAGGCCGGGGCTAGATCCCGACAAGAGATATTCCCTTCTGTCTTGGAGAGATATCTCTTTCACATTTTTAACACCTGTTCTCAACTTGGACTTCACTTTGAAAAGAATGAAGAGAGAAAGACGGTGAGCTCATAAGTTTTGCAGTCGTGATCTGAAGGAGCCAAGCCATATAAAAAGCTCAGCACACGACTTGGCTCATGTCCTTGGCAATTTAATCTCTCCTGTTGAGGAAGGGAGCTTTGGTTAAGAAACACAGTCACTAAGCTCTCATGATGACAACACGACTCAGCCTTGTACCCAAAAGTCATTTAGCAGATCAATGGTGCCAACACTTATTAAAAGAAGTCACAGTAGTTAGAGATGTTACAGTCAAGTGGAGAAACCAAACATCAGGGACAGCCTGTGAAATGTCCTGAGGGGAACAAGATTTCACAGAGGATCTCAAGGCTATGAGGTAGGCATGCCATGAGCTCATGTTATAATTGTCTGTTATTTCAGAAGGTGCACTCAGGCATATATTTGCTGACCTGGATTCCTCTGTACCTCTGCCTGAAGACTTGTTGGCAAGAATACGAGAAGTAGTCAAGCCCGGTGGCGTAGCAGAGAAGACTGGGTGCATTCTCGTGAACTGGTTGCCACGCTTAAACTCCTGTAAAGACTGATGTGAGTTAAAGCTGGTGGTCAGAGTTCTTTTTGCTCCAAAGAAACAAGATCCAAGAGTTCACAACTTCTTTAGCAATGTCTTGAGTCTCAGTTGAAAAGTAGATCTTGGTAACTTCCTAGACGTTCCTTGAAGTTGACTAGTCAAATACTCTTTAGTGTTCAAAGAAATTCTCCGCAAGACCACCCTGATGTTGAACTTCTGGAGAACGTTATTTTGAGAACATGGGAGTTCCCTCTGATATTAACTTGAAGGCGAGTCTGTGCTAGTGTTATATCGACAAACTGGAGTGTCTGTATGAAAGACCGCAGAAGGATCTGTGATTGAAATGAGCAAAGTATGGCTCTGCCTTGGGGAATGAAAAAATAATAAGGTCATAAACTTAATAATTTCCTTGTTTAAAGACTTCTCGGTTTCGACCTGACTTGTTACACGAAACATGAAAGGTGCAGCACTCTTGCCAGATTTCGTGGCAACTGATCAGTCTGAGAGCTGATCTTTGAAGATCTGCAGGATGGAGACGTGACAACAGGAAGGTCCTTTTGAAGGGTTTTTAAATTCAGATAAAGCTAAGAAGAGCTTTGGAGTTCACTTCCAAGCCCCTTCTCTGGGCCAGTCCCACACTTAGCCAGGCATTGCATAAGCAGCAGTGGGTCAACTGTGTTTAAATTGCTGCAGGCCTTACCAGCAGGCCACCTGCCCCAGTGCTCCTTGCAGAGTGTGAAGGGAACAGCTCCCTCTGTCTGGATCATCAAAGCCCAGACACAGGCAGGCACCCACAGTTTCCAGGGATATTCAATAGAAGGAAAAGCTTCAGTATGTGGTCCCTGGTGCAAACAGTGAAGACAGCAAGAATGTAAAAACACATAGCACACAATCTGGATTTTGAAAGGCCAGGTACAAAGCCCAGTTAAGTGGCCAGTGCAAGGAGATTTTGGTATAAGGTGAGCTCTGCATATTAACTGGTAGACAGACTATTTATAAATGCACATAGGGTTTTTTTCTTGTAATACAAGTATGGGAAAATTATAGGGTTACTGCATACCAGCCTTAACATTTTTTGTGGTTTTGTTGTTTCTATGGCAGCTGAAGGTATACAGACTATATTAAATTGATGGTCTTTTCTTAAAGGTTTTGTTCATTTAGATTTAGAATGTGCAAGACTGGTATTTTTAATCAAATGAAATAATTATGAAATGAGTTTTTAGAGTGTGTGTGTGTGTGTGTGTGTGTGTGTGTGTGTGTGTGTGATACTGGGGATTGAACCCAGGGGCATTCTACCTCTGAGCTACATTCCCAGCCCTATTTTATTTTTTAATTAAAAAAAATTTTTTTTGCAATACTGGGGATTTAACCCAGGGGCATTCTACCTCCGAGCTACACCCCCAGCCCTATTTTTTTATTCTTTATTTTGAAACAGGGTCTCACAAAGTTGTGAAGGGTCTCGCTAAGTAGCTGAGGCTGGCCGCAAACTCAGATCCTCTGGTCTCAGCCTCCCAAGTACTGGGATTACAAGTGTGTGCCACCACGCCCGGCTTTATTTTTTATTTTGAAACAGGGTCTTACTAAGTTGTGGAGGACCTCACTAATTTGCTGAGGATGGCCGTGAACCTGTGATCGTCCTGTCTCAACTCCCCAAGTTCTGGGATTACAAGTGTGTGCCACCACGCCTGGCTATGAAATGAATTTTCTAATTGTGGATTCATCATGATGTTAAAGTACCAACTAATTGTGATATTTATAATATTTGCCCAAACTTAGAATTTTGCAAATACTATGCTATTAAGGTGTTTCTTTAATAAGCCTACCATGTAAAATTTGAATTTTTAACATTTATATCTAAATTCTACATGGAATATATATTTGTAGTATTTAAAAATTCATATTGAAATGTAACTTCTTTGGAAAACAGACCATACAACTTAATAGGATTGTCATTTCATCAATTAGAATGTTTTATCTTGAATTTTTTACACATTCCTCATTTTTCATCTATATAACCTGCCAATTATTATTTTTATTATAAGAGATAGCTAATATTTGCTTTTATTTTAAATTTTGCTGCCTTTTCAAATTGGCATGTCTTTAAAGTATTTTTCTTTCTTTTTAATTCAAAATCCAAAGTTTTTATTTTGCAATAATTGTAGACTTACAGGAAGTTGCAAAAATAGTACAGAATTTTATGTACCCTCCACCCAGCTTCCTCCAATGATAAGGTCTTCCACAACTGTAGTACAACTTCCAAACCAAAATGGTGACAATGGTATAATACTGCTAAATAGACTAGAGACTTTATTCAGTTTCACCAGATTTTACATGCATTCATGTGTGTATAGAGCTATACAATTTTAGCACAGGTATAAATTCAGGTAGTCAACACCACAATCAAGATACAAAACTGTTCCGTCCTTGTGTCATCCCTGTATTCGCATACACATGCCACACTCCATCCAGTGCCTGTCCCGGCAACCACTGATCTGTTCATTTCTATCATTTTTCACTTCAAGAATGTTATATGAATGTCATCATACAGTGTGTGAACTCTTGAGATTGGCCTTTTTTAATTTGCGATCATTCCCCTCAGGTGCATCTAAGTTGTATGTGTTAATAGTCGGTTCCTTTCCATTGCAGAGTAGTAATTCATAGTTTGAACAATTTGTTTAACCATTTACCCATTGTAGGACACCTGGGTTGTTTCCCATTTGGTGCTATTACTAATAAAGCTTCTATGAAATTTTTTGTACAAGTTGTTGTGACAAAATAGGTTTTCATTTCTGTGGGATAAATGTCCAGGAAGGCAATCACTGGATCATATGGTTAAGTGTATGTTTAACTTTATAAAAAATTTCCACCGGATGCAGTGGTACATGCCTGCAATTCCATTACTTGGGAGGCTGAGACAGGAGAATCGCAGGCTTGAGGCCAGCCTCAGTAACTTAGTGAGACCCTCAGCAACTCAGTGAGACCCTGTTTCAAAATGAGAACTAAAATAGGGCTGGGGGTATAGTTCAGAGTAGAACACCCCTGGGTTCAACCTCCGGTCACACACACACACACACACACA